>JBBPUD010000052.1:43068-96774 GCA_038094475.1 Phylloporus aff. rhodophaeus | reverse complement strand
TGTTGCTATCGTCGCCGTCGCCGTCGCCGCCAGCGTCGTCCTGCTGAGCGCGTTTCCGCTTCTGCACCGTTTGGGCCATGTTCAAAGTCAACCCGACGTCGGGGTTTCCAAACTTGTGGTCAAGATGGTGTCGCCTGTGATCACTGGCTACTATCGCTACACCGACATTTTCTTTGAATGGTACGCCCTCTTCCTCCTCTCGCTCGACGCTCACAGCAGTCTGCAGGCATCAGGCGCTCCCCGATCCGCTTGATCGCAACCCTCTCAAGGCCGTCCTCTCCCAGGACGCGCTCGTCCATCCCGACCATCCCCTCCACAGAGATGGCATCCACGGCGTAGAGCTCTATCTTGGCACCCTCCAAAACTTTGAGACCCGCCTCCTCTTCTCCTCTGCCCAGGTCGAGTACATACGATACTGGCTGCACGCCATGCAGCTCACCCAGCGTCCCATCCCGCTGCCCTACTCCGACTGTCTTCTCACCGAATCGAGCCTTAGGCATGTATCACCCGTCCATTTCAGCACGCGAGAGGACTTGCGCAAGGCCCTCAAGGTCAGCCCTCGCACATCTACGACCCATCGTCGCTAATCCCAGCCGCAGCAAATCGAGAAAAATAACAAGCGTCTCAAGGGCGTCGACCCGACCCTCAACGCGCGTCGTGATATATTCGAGCGTGTGCGTGCGTTCTGGTCCCAGAAACGTGGCGTGTGGTGTGCCCTCGACTTTGAGGCGTGGGACAGGGATCATACCCTCCTCACCGAGTTCGGGTGGAGCACCATCCGCTGGGAGGACGATAAGCAGATCGAGGAGCAAGGCCATCTCATCGTCAAAGAACACAAGTATTATACCAACACGTTCGTGCCCGATAATAAGGAAGTGCGTTGCTTTTCCTCGTGTTGCCATCTCCCTTGAATGCGCGAGCAGCACTTTGTGTTTGGCACAAGCGAGGAAGTCGATAGGAAGACGTTCAAGAGCCGCATCCAGACGCTTGTCTCACTCCTCAGGTCCATCGGTCCGCTCTTTCTGGTTTTCCATGATAACAACCAGGATATCAAGTATGCGTGATTCCTTTTGAGATCGCGTTTCTGACGCCATCAACAGATACCTCAAGTCAAAGGACGTGGGTGTCACGTTGTCCAACATGGCATTCCTGCTTCCGGAATCGCCCCAACAAGATGGCATCTTCATTATCGACACCTCGGACCTCTTTGCTGCCCTCGAGGGCGAAGCTAGTGGGAATCGCCGGTCGCTAGAACGCGTTTGTAGACACCTCCAGATTACTACGACATATCTCCATAACGCAGGAAACGACGCACATGTACGTTGGTACTGTTTCCGATGGGGCGCTCTAATTACGCGACGGGCAGTATACAATGTTGGCACTACAGTCCATGGCTTCTGGAGATCCTATTGACATGCAACGCGAGAAACGCTGGCCCAATCGCACGGGCAACACCGGGGCACCACAGACAAGTGCAGGTGTCAAAGTGAATTTTGATGCTTGGGAAGAAGACGATGACTTTTCAGATCAAGAAGGTATATTTGGACCCATTACTGGCGTAGGGGAGTCCACCGCTCCAGATAACGACCCCATCCATCAGACATAAGTAAAGGCTCTACGTTGCTTAGTTTCTAAGCGGGTTGATGTACGATGTTATGTTGGTAAACGAGAGCGAGGGTGTGGTATGAAGATTGTTCATCTTGAAGAATGTAATGCTCGTGCTTACTCCTCCTTTTCATCGTCCACCTTCCCGTCACCGTTAGCAATGTCATCATCCTCATCGTCTGATCTATCGTCTGTCATGGTAGTGGGCTTTAAGGACCTGCATATTCTATGTCAGGGGATGCAGCACGACAGCAAAGGTAGACAGACCTAAGGGCAATACGTATGATAAAGTAGTACCAGAACATATTGAGGATCTGGAGTAGTAGAATGGGGACAAATATCTGGTATTTCATCCACCAAACGAGCCAAGCCCCCGTCTCGGGTGCCCAAACTCGGTTGGCCTCACTGCTGAATATTAGAGCAGTTTGAGGCTATAGTAAGGATACTCACGGAATGAGGTCGAACTCGTACCAAACCGACCAGAGCATAACGATGTTTAAGTAGTGCCGGAAGTATCTATCATGAAACCACGTCAAGTACAACACACGCGGACGGGGATATGACTGACGTCCATATGCCAAGGAATATCAAAAACGCAACCAACTTTGCATGAGTGCGTTGCAAGTAGTTGAGAATCTTGGAGATCTATCGCACCAGCATTGAGAGTCGTTAGACGAGACCAAAGACAGAACGAGATGACACACGGCAAGAAAAACATCTGGAATGTCCATGCTCATGTATACTGCGTTACCGATAAGCGTCAAATTAATGAGGTAACTCCATCTGTGAAATATGAGTGGAGATCCTCTTGACAAAACTGGGTGACATACCCAATGAGCCAGAGGGTGACGAAGTGATGAGCAACGAGTTCATTGTAGTCCTTGCGTGGTTTCTCGAGACGGAGGAGGAGAACGACGAGTTGTTGACACCAGTAGGCAGCATGCATGAGGTAGTATCGTTTCAAGTCGGGTATCATATCCCAGTGGGGATAGCCTATGAATAGAGGGAGGTGAGGAGACAGGAATAAGGCAGGTAAGACGACAGACCTCTCCAAAAGTGTTCTGTTTGATACCAGTATGTTGGCAAACGGGTCATGATGTACTGTGAAAAAGAGTTAGAGAGAAGGGGACAAGGAGCACGACGAACTGACATAGCCCCAAGCACCCATGACGGCGAAATAGACAGCGGCATATCCCTGTTCGCCAAATCGGTCGCGTTTTGTTAGGCGTTTTATGCCAAAATAGCGCGCCACTGAATGGCAAATGTTGACGGTGATGACCTGGCGAATGAAGGAGAAAAACACGACATGGTACGCGACGAAGACAAGGTCCAGATAGCCCTTTTGGTAGCGGGGGTCAGAGTCAGGGGAGGAAGGGACGCGATGGGATATGAAGAGGAGGGGTCTAAAAGGGTTTGAGAGGCCTTGGGCGACGTATGGTGCGAGAAGCTCCCAGTTTATGAACAGAACGATGGGTATCAGGAGAAGTTTGAACGAAGAAGCTGGGAGAGTCAGAATCAACACAAGCGACAAGGAACAAAAGTACCTGGGCTGACAACCCATCTTGAGGACTTGACGTCGGACCAAAAACCCTGCTGCTGGCGCGCGCTGTACATGGGGGACGAGGAGCAGAACTTAGACGCGGCTAAGACTGGCACAAGTAAATAAATATTTAAATAAATAACAGCCTGTCCCCGTCATGTTTTCGACGCTGGGTCTCTTCCAGGCGCTGCCGTGTCCGCGAACGCGCTGCACGCACTGCCCGTTCTCGCACGCATCCGCCCCAGCGCCGCCCACGGCGTCCATCGCGACCCCCGTTGACCCGCCCAGCACTGTCCCCGCAAAGAGACCCCTCGAGCTCACTACACCCGCCGCTGCAGGTCCACCCCAACAGCGCGTCAGGACAGCGACTGCACAAAAGCCAGTCGTATCGCAATCTATCTCACACTCATCCGTGCGTTGTTGTGTTGGTCGTCCATCCAATCTCACCCATATGCGCGTAGACAGGCGTGCCCACCCTCAGGATCAATGCCGCCCAATCACGCGTCGCCTTGCCAGTCCGCCAGGTTTGCGATGTACCCCATGAGAGATCAATCGCTCACCCCCCACAGGCCATGGTCAAGAGCCTCTACGACCACTTTGTCGTCTTGTACGAACCCCTCTTGGCCGCAAACCCTACCCTTCCCTCCGAACATGCCTTGCGCCAAGAGGAACAGGTATACAACAAGTCTACAAAGCTCACTTATCGCAATGTGCGCATACACCTTCTTCTGTCTCCCCCGTCTCATGCCTTTCAGGCCATCATAAACTCAATCGCCTCCCTAAAGAGGCGCGACATACCCTCTTCCATCTCCCACACTTCTGTCGGCACCGAAGAGGACATTGCAGAACGCACAGAAGCTCGCAACAAACTTGATGCACTTGGTCTCACCCACTCTGTTCTTGCCCATCTTCTCATGTCCACGGACACCATGAAACAGTGGGGCTACGTAACTGATATACCGGACGGCGTTGGTGGATCAAATCCACACGCAATTGGCCAGATCGCTAAATGTGATCGTTGTGGTCAGCGTTACATGGTTACTGATTCTCCTATCCACAACGAGTGCAACTATCACTGGGGGAAATCATTCAACAAAACGATCAATGGTGTGCCAAGATATTCATTGTCACCCTTTCCCTAGGCTGACCTTGTCCGCAAGGTGAGAAACTACGCGTATACTCGTGTTGCTCAAGAACAACAAGCGAGGACGGTTGTTCGATGGGGTTTCACGTCTTTTATGAATCAGATCCAACAGAGCTCCATCTGCGTCACGCATTTTCGTTTACACGACCCCCAAAATCATGCGATGGAGACGGCCCAGCTGACACGGCTTTGGACGTTGTTGCTCTGGATTGCGAAATGATTTACTCCACGGGCGGTATGCGCGTTGCCCGAGTCTCAGTTGTTGATGGTACAGGAACTGAGGTTTTCGACGAACTGGTTCGGATGGATGATGGTGTCGACGTTATGTCAGCACCCTACTCTGCATCAGATCCACTTCCGACTTACTTTTTCTCAGAGACTACAACACCCGATTTTCAGGTATCATCGAGGAGGATCACCAAAAAGCCTCGTTAACGCTCGCTTTGATACGACAATCGCTCGATTCATTCATCAACTCCGAGACCATCATCATCGGACATGCCTTGGAGAATGATCTCAAGACACTGCGTATGGTACACCCCAAATGTATCGACACTGTCACCCTGTTCCCCCACCGAGCAGGACCACCGTATAGACGATCTTTGAGAGATCTGTCTGTATCGTCCTCTCTGTTGCTCTCACTATCACTGACCGTTTGCATGGCCTCTTAGCGCAAAGGAACACATTGGAATCTCAATTCAGACTGGAGATGGATCATCCGGGCATTCGTCAGTGGAAGATTCTATCGCAACTCTCGACCTTGTTCGATGGTATGTTCTCAATAAAGCAAAAAACAGGACCGCGACACAAGATTCATATAAGTAGTCTGCTTGAATACTTTAACTCTGTACTGCATCATATATTGCATCTCGATTACAGGTAGCGCCTCTTGGTTTCTACCCATGTGCAGATGAGAGGTTTACTGAGTCAATGCTCGCCCGTAGACTGAGCGTTCGTCTCAACGAATCAGTCCGGGCCCTTGATAATACACGTTCACAAATAAAACAAAAAGGAGGGTAAAGGTATCTAACCAGTGTGCGCCGCCAAGCGCGCCATGATATCGTCCCCACCCTCCTGGTCCTCTACACTGTCTGATTGTGTGACCTGAAAGCGGATTGTGAGTAGTGAACACACTCAGCTGGTACTGTGACCGAACCACGCGTAGAACAGACTTCTTCGAGGACTCTTGCATTTCTCCAGCTATGATAAGTTCGTCCAGAATCTGCAGGACATGTCAGCCGCTAGCGATACGCACGAAACAGCACGTACGGCATATGCCTTTTGAAAGTTGAATATACTGCAAGAGCCATGACCGAAACGTCCTGAGATTCCTGGAACATACCGACTTACAGGTCCAGTTCGCATACCTTCGCGGTCATGCGGTCAAACCCCCGAACGTGCACCAGCAAAAAGGAACGACGTACGTTGCCAAAGTACCTATCCAGGACCTCCACGTAGCGATGGATAATCTCTAGTGTGATGAGTTCATTGTCGGCAGAGCTAACCCCGCAAACAAAGAACAACGAGGCGTATCTGCGGTAGACGACCTTGGTGTCTGCAAGAGAGTCACACAGACCGTCGTCCAAGCCAACCAAGGCAACTCGCGCCCAATCTTACTCACCCTTGTACTCCAAAAAGTTACACATCCGCGTGCGTCGAGCCAAAACCAGCTGGGTGACATCCTTGACAATCTTTGCTTTTGCTTTTGGTGACATCGTTGTGAACCATTTCGAAAGACGGACTTTTCCTAGTTATAGATTCTAAATGTGAGACCTTTTTTTCGCGAAACATGGACGAGCCTTGTCGTGATACCAGTAGGATGTAGTTGATCATATCGGAAGGGTGACGACTAGTGGCTGTGCAGACATTGTAGATGATATATTTCGCAACGACACTGGCATCTACAAAGGGTATCTAACGAAACGGTGCACGAGAACTTCCTATAGCATCTAAGTTAGCACAATGATCGTAGCAGAAAACGCTGGAATCAGATTAGATCAAGAAACGTTCATTGGGCACCACTTGTTCCCTAAGGGGACATGGAGGGTGCCCTCGAACCACTTTTTGTCGTCACTCATCGCCAGAACAAAACGAGCACTTACCAAGCAATCTATTTTTTGTGCCGTCGACTGGCCGAAGGAGGAGCCGGTAAGCGAGACGACGACAGTGCGGATAGTGGAGAAGAGGACGCCAATCCTTTCTTCCTTCGCAGCTCCCAATAGTCGAGCAACCAAGTTTGCACGAGGCCAAATGTGGCCGAGGTAACCCAGTACAAGACGACACTCTAAAAATTTGATGAGCGAAGAAGAAGAACTGTGTGGCAACCATTATACCCCAGGAACCATCGTTGAAATGAGGATTCGCCCGATAGAGAGCAACCTGAGAGAGGACTTGATGATTTTTTGCGGTTCGATCACCGTCTCGCCCTTTGAAATCTTCCTCTCCTTCCACTCTTGCACCTTAGCTTCACGTTCACGTTGTTCGTCAGTCACGAACCACCTGGAACTCTCCACATTGGCCAGTGTAATGAAACCTAGTGCAATCGGCAAGACGGCAGTCGGATCGGGATGTACGAGTGTAGAGAGCGTGAGGAAGGACTCAGAGTCGAACGGTGTGGGATGCCGCGATATGTGTGCGAGGGTAATGGAACACCCAACGAAAACGGGCAGCTGAGTGAGAGGTGGTATCGCCATCGTCGTTTTAGGATGGCAACGATACTCTGAAAATAATTCTTTGCGGCGGACTGCAACCTGACGGAACGAAGTTGGCTTGTGACTGTGAAGTGGAGCGACAGAGCCGTACCGCGCGTTCCATTCTAGTGCGGTGGATCGTTTGCAGTTCCTCCCTTGAACCTCGTACTTTCTCCCTCTGCATCTGTTCAAGGACCTTTTTTGCGATCGTCGGCGTTTCCGACTGCAGACGAGGTAAGGCCTGCTCTTCAGCCCTCCATTGTCTTCGCTTCGACTGAATAGCATTAGTGGGGAACCTGGACAAAGTGAGAATCATTCACCCATACTGAGAACGGAACGGTAAGCGCAAGTCGGGTTAACACTGTGCAAAGGATAATTGTCGTGGAGTACGCAGGCCATGAGGGAGGTATTGGAAGCGCAGTTGCAAGGTCGAGGAAGCTGTCTTTGAGAACGTCCAAACTAACAAAGGTCCTCCGAGGGTGGTCCAAGTGAAGACCCAGTCGCAGTCGGGGACAGTTGTACCCTTTACGAAGAATGCCACAGCCAGACAGCATCAACCGAATTCTGGTGTAAGTTTGCAAGTCAATTTATGGAAACTACTACATCCGGTGTAATCGTCGCACACACAACACCCCGACAACACACTTCAGTCTTCCACGTCCACGTCCACGACACCTTCCTCTGAGCTGACCTCCGCTGGACAGTAAGTAGAAAACCCAAATGACTTTGTAAGGAAGCTTCCGGGGTTGAACACATGGCAACCAGAATATGTTAGCTTGTACTTTTCGTATCTATCAGCGAGTACCACCTATCGAACAGCGTTGATTAGTTTCAGTTGGCTGGCTTATAACACAACGCCTCACGGCTGTCGGGAGTGGATACAGGCGAAGTGCGTGATCATAGTCGCTCAATGTCGGTTGGATCTGGGTTGTTAAAGGCGCCAGATGACTTTGATCTAGAATTGTCTGCACGAGCTAGCAAAAAAACCCGCTTAGTGTGGAGACAGGGAGAACCAGATGACGTTACGTACATATCTTCTCAGATCTTCTCCTATGACATTAGGCTTTACTTCCACTGTGTTTCGCAACATCCTTGCCATGGTATCCTCGCGAAAAATCACAATTTCTTGTGCAAAAAATTTCAGACGACAAGGGTTACTTGCAAAGTGTGTTTTCGGAACTTTCGCCCTGATCTGTGATGTGAATGATGAAAGTATCGGTTTCCGTGGCAGAGACATATTGCTCGTCAGATCAAGCGGGCCAGGAACAAAGATGAAGTGAGTTGTGCGCGTAATCTGAGGATACGAAGCAATCAGTTGACCAAGGGAGTCAAAGTTTTCTGCACGCAGATTTTCAGCCCACGACGAACGTTAAACTAAATTGCGACATGCCCTGGTATTGTTGAATATCCTGTCCACTCCCTTGTTTAATCGACCGACTGGTGAAGTTTCCACACATAACAATGACTTTGGGTACAAAACTATTTTCAATGCAGTTGTCGAACATCTTTTGAAGTCCAATGAAAGTCTTGGGGTTGTCAAGCCAGACATCGGACAAGACAAAGAAGTAGACATCTGAAAGCTCCTCCCGAACTCGACGGGTATAGTTTGACTAGATCCAAATTAGATTATAGAATTTGGAGTACAAAATAAAACGTACGTCTTCCAGCAAGGTGGTCGAACCATTCCCAAGAAAGTCTATGTGACCATATATTGAGCTACGCAAGTGAGCACCCTTGGGCGTCCTATCGAAAAAAAAAAAGACTCACCGAGCAGTCTCGCGATCTTCGCAGGGCGGTTGGCCGATGGCAATTACTTCCAAGGTACCATCTTCCGTGTACTCGCCTTCTACAAGAGCAATACACCCTTCTGTATATAGCCCTTCTCCAGGGTCGTCCTTTTGTCAGAGTAAACACCTTCAAGATGCACAAGAATATTGGCAATCCTACCAACTTGGATACGTCTAGCACAACACTTCCATCTGTGTCTTCAAGGCATAGTTTCCCTTCCATGTTGTGCGTTAGCATGCCGAGAAGCAGGAACCTTTCTCCAGCTCTACCCAGAAGCTGTTTTGTCGATTTCAACTGTCTCAACAATCATGGGAATAGATCTTGACGGATGTTATTGGTATGACCATACCGTCACGAGATGCTCACGGTCGCGAGAAGGTAATGTGGAAGGTGAAAAGTGCTCATTGCGCAGTACGGTCTGCTTGATAATATAAAGCTTGTTGCGCACAGAAGTTATGCGTGACTCTGCTGTGCCAGATATTGTAGGCGGAGCTGAAGATCTTCGGAATTTACGCTGACGGAAAGCGATCACAGCAGGGAACACACCTCTCAAAAGTTCCCCGTTCGTGAGACCAGTTCCAAGCCGGCATTTCGAAAGCATCAATGACATATAAATGACTCTCAGGATCGAGCAGCTCTGTTTCAGCGTGATCTCCAGAGCCTTGATCTTGGAGTGCTTCGTATACTCTCTCGAGAATGGACAGAGATACCTTCATGACGGCGTCTACAATGAGGCACTCAGAAACAACTTCAGAGGCAAAAAAGAATTAGCACATTACCATCTTGTTTGTTGTACTCTCTTGCAATTGTCTCGATAGAAAACTCGACTTCTTCGCCCGCAATTTCGTGACGATCGAGAACTTCCTCGAGGAACTGTAGGGCTTCGGGCCCAAGTGAATGGCTGTACTTGCGAAAGACCTGAAGAAATTGACTGGAACCCTCAAGAAGACTACAAGAGCATCAAACCTTGATTATGACTCGTTGGCGCACGTCTGCCATTGTTGTGGGAGAAGACAAGTCAGACTCAGTCGCGAACTATTGAATGTGGAACCGACTAGGTTCTTCAACCCAAGGAACGCCAGCAGAAGCTGACCAAAAGCAAAACTACTCAAGTTGATGGCGCTTGTAAGCCGAGAAATACTGAATTAGGACAGGTCAACCTGCGACACGACGGTCATGTTGTCGACTTTGGACCTCGACATAAGACCGGGTTCGGGCATAGGAATATTCGAGTTAGGTTTGTTGTCGTACCTTTACTGAGTCTACTACCTCTTCTCCTGATAGTCTTGTGCCCAGGCTCGTCTCTCTGGTCAGTCGTTTCCACTCTGCGAACACTGCAACACCTGTTCCCTCAGGTGGAGGTTAAATTTGACCCAGAGAATGCATCTACAACCCCAGTGATACTTCATCTGCGCCCATGCTTCGATCTGCTCTTTTCTACCTATCACCAGCGGCTGCACACGATTTGTCTCAGAAAGCCAAGGGACTCTCATCCTCCCCTAACACTCAGATACAAGGATTCGGTGATCTGCTCTGGTGGGGAGCCGCTGGTCAAGATCAAGATAAGCCGAACATTCGGTCCGACGTATCCAGGGGATGAACTGAGATATCCGGGTGTATGGTTCAGTTTCGATGATGATACGATCAGTGAAGGTCTCAAGGGCAGTCCATCGCACGCAATAACAGATAATAGGTCGAAGGAGGTCAGACGCATCATCATCACGCAGAAGGATGCACAGGATGGGGAGCGCGACCCCCTCGACGAAGTCGCACTTTGTCCAATTATGTATGGGGATATCTCGCGGGTTGTTGCCAAGGTCAGAATGAATAGCCTTCAAACCCGTGTCCCTTTTATGTATCGTCTACAGGTTAATAATGGCGTCATCCTTTACTTCTATGGCCCTTCTGGTCCCTCAACTTCGTGTCTTCACGTCCGCTTGGGAGAAACAACTGCACAGGATCTCAATATCGATCTTGGAACACCATCTAGAATATTTTATAAGGATGACGAACGAATGGCAATTCATTCACCCAGTCCGCAGTTGGAAGACGAAATTCAGAGTACAGATTGTGAGTCATGCGCTCTGGAAAGATGGTCTCCGTAATAGTCACTAGATTTTTATAACTATTTCAGTCATGGCATCGACTTCCTGATGTCTGGCCAAACACACTTGGTGCGCAAGATTATCCTACATTCCAACGTGGTGAGGAACATACTTCAGTATTTGTTTGCTGCAATTAAGAGGGTCACCTTAAGGCGGGTTCACCCTTATTTCAGCGATATAAACGCTGTCCATGGGAGCTGGAGGGAAAACCAGAGGATGACGAGGATGGTCGGTGACATGCTGAATGTGATCCAAATGTAACTCAAACCACCCAGATTCACCTCCAAAGATGCGCTTCACAGACAAAGTAAGGAACTTGGTCTTTGCTTATCTTACAGCCTTCTAAGGTACCTAGTTCGAAGCGATCAGTCACTTTCTTAGCCCGAGGGATCTTCCGCCGTCTATGGTGCACGATCGTACAGAATACGAGGATAACCTCATGCTGCCGAGCGCAACTTCGCGTAAGAGTGTGAACTTGATTACCATTGCTTTGCTTGAATATCCATGCAGGACTTTACGGTTATGATGGGGTTATATTGGAGGTGAACGAGGCATCCCAGGTTGTGGCAGTCGTGCTGTTTTAATAGCAACTCTTGTGCATATGTATCCGGATGCTTAACGGTATCACTACTTGCGTACGGTCAACTAGAGAAAACGTCTGGCCATATCACTCTAAGCTCTTCTAAATTACTGATCGCTGCAATCCCTTCCATATCTGCGACCGAGTCTGCATTGGTCCCCAACGTCTTCTTCTTTCCACCCTCCACGACGTCTAACCCTGTTTCGTGGAAGTGTGCACATCGCCCCCATCCCAGCTTTTTGGCAGCAATCACATTTACCTTATTGTCGTCTATGAATAAGCATTTCGAGGGATCGGAAATGTTTGCAATATCCATAGCCTGTTGAAGGGTATCAGGCATTAATCCAGGAAACAAGTCGTGAATGCCCACGTTGTGAAAGAACTCTGCTTCCGGCTTGCAAGTAAAACGTGGCTGCCCATAATCGCAGTAGACGAGTCCTTCTATTTGATCCCGGACATTTAGTATCTCGAGTACGCGATTCGCATGCTGATGTATTCGTGAGTATCCGCTCCGTTCCCTTGTTTGTGGGACGTACATTCTTGTATGCATTGGTCAGCGCCCAGACGCGAACCTTGGTCTTATCCAAGTCCTCAAATAGCTTCCTCAGCTTCGGGTCTGGCTTGATGCATTCTTCAAGAGGGAGGGTACCATCGCATTTCTGATCAAAATCAAGGGGGTCTGAGCAGCGGGCGCTCTATCTCTTCGCGAGTCAAGTGCTAATATGGATGCAATTACCTATGTTATGATGCCGTGTAAGGCCGCGAAGGGCGAGCCCGTATTGCGTGTAGTATTTGTGATGCAAATCTGACGCTTCTTGTTCGCCGAGACCAAGAGAAACAAAGTATGCTTGAGACTGTGTCATAAACAAGCTTAAATCCACTATGAGCAGAGGTACCATGGATCCGTTCGCCCATTGCGTGGGATATCTTGGTACTAGCAGAATACAGGGTGTTATCGATGTCAAACCAGATGACCGAGCGCGGATCTTTCAAGAGAGAAGTGAGAGAAGTTGAAATCAATAGCACAGAACTACCACACCCTCGGAAGCTCCATTGATAGACATGGTTAGGAAGGAGGGTATCGTTGATTGGACACGTTGGTAGTCCATTAGTATGAGATAAATCGGGAATGTAGTTCACATGATTCAAATCCCGAACGTCATCATCGCCGTACGCCCTCACCGCGCAGATCGACGACCTCAGCAACAAAATCCTCAAGACTAACGACCTGTAAGTACGATTTTGTTCGGACGCACCTGGATAAACATGTTCGTGCACCACTATCTTTCTGGTGGAGGGGTCATCCCAGCTGGATGTCTCGCGGGCATTTTGGATGTAACCTACTGACACCTGCATCCTCAGATGGCCCGCACTAAACAGATTACACCCGGCATCCCTGCGCGGCGTCCCCAAGCTAGTGCTCGCCGTAGTTTGAAGGGCCCGAAGACATCTGAGCCAGACGGGCCTGCAACCAAGGAGGTTCAGGTGGGCGGCGAGAAGAATGGCAGCACTCGTCTCGTTCCTACGTCAAAGGCACCTCGCTACTACCCCGCAGAGGACGTCCGCCAACCGAAGAAAAGCCGCAAGTCTCCCAAACCTACCAAGCTTCGCCCATCTATCGTTCCAGGGTCCGTCCTCATCGTGCTTGCTGGTCGTTTCAGGGGGAAGAGAGTGGTGTTCTTGAAGCAGCTGGAGAGTGGGTTGTTGTTGGTGACGGGTCCGTACAAGATCAACGGTGTTCCCCTGCGGAGGGTAAACCAAGCATATGTCATTGCTACGTCAACAAAGGTTGACCTGGAAGGCTTCGAGGTAGGTTTATTTTACCAAGCACACTGATGACTCTGAACGTTGCAATAGGTGGACTCGAAGATCAACGACACATACTTTTCCAAGCCTATCGTGAAAGGTGCACGTTCCGCAGAGGCAGAATTCTTTGAGGAGGGCAAACCCAAGCCAAAAGGGCCCTTTCCCGAAGCCAAGTCAGCTGACCAGAAGGAGGTAGACAAAGCTGTCATTGCTGCTGTTCAGAAGCAGGCAAACTTGGCCAAGTACCTGAAGGCCACTTTCGGTCTTACCAAGGGTCAGTACCCTCATCAGCTGGTGTTTTAACGAGACGACGCTGTGTGCTATGTAAAACTATGTCCCATTTGCATGCACTACTAGTACACCTATATTTGAATCACGTGCCTTCAACGACCTTGTCTGGACCACGACACTCATTCGAACCACGAATGTCCTCCATCCGCTTGCTGCTCACAAGTCTTGTTCTTGTCCTCCTCTTGGTGTTCAAATGGCCCACGACCACCTCCTCTTGGATCTTGCTTGCTTGCTGGCCCCTTGGTGCACTGGTCTTCTTATACGTCGTTCGCGTGTACCTCGCGCCATATGTCCTTATGCGCTGCTCCAATCATATTCGCGTTCGTAGCGTCAGCTTGCGTTCCATTCGTGGCCTATACTTTCGCAAAGGCAATCGGACCTGGCAAATCGACCGTTTTGTATACTCCTACCGCTCTTCTACAGATGGTGGCCCCAGGAGACTCTCCTTCAGGATTGAGGGCTTCAAATTAATGATAGAACCTCCCCCGGTTCCCCAGTCCTCCCTGCTCGCAACGCATAGGCGTGGCCTCACACTTGGCAACCTTTCTCCATCTCCTCTGGCACTCTACTTATGGTCCGTAATATCAAGTCTGTACGTTACGTTGGATCCCGTGCTTCGACCTGTCATCCGTCTCGTCGTGACTGCGGTTCTACAGCAAGTTGTTCATTTTATCCCCAGGCTAATGGAGACGGTCCAAGTAAATATTGACCAAGCCATTATCTTATATGTTGGTTCTCCTCAAGTCCAGCTTGTTGCGCAGAACATCATGTTCAAAGGCCATGCTTCTTTCGCTCAGAGCCCCCTGCTGTATCCTGTCAGGGACCATGTCCCCTCAAGCAGCCAGGTCTTGAGCGCGCGGGCTCTCGCGATGGGTGCTTGGAAATCACGCCTTTCCAACGGGTTCCATCGTGCTTGGATCCGCACTTGGAACGATACATTGGGACAAATGACGGCTTCCATCTCCTATGGTCTCGTGGTATCTCAGCTTCATGTTTTCATCCCCTCGGGTCTGGTACGGATGGGTATGGTGATCACTAACTCTGTTGGGCCCCACTGATCTGTAATTGGGACAGGGATATCTGAAACTGGGACAATATTCCGCTCACCCGACTCATTGGTCGTGAATGGCTCTGCTCAGTTTCGCCCAAGAGACGGCACTGTTGAGCCATGCAGCATTCATAATCAGATCAAGCTCGGAGCCGTTCACGTGGATGCCGACAATCTTCGGTGCTGGTTATCCCACCTCGAGGTCCCAACAAAGAACGCCCCCACTTCGCCTTCGAGCTCTCTCGGCACAGCTACTCCGTGGCTGAGGAGTCCTTTTAGTGTGGTGGGTGGTTTTATTGTTATTGTTAGTGATATGCTGACTCCGCAAAGGCTTCGGTCACTTCGGATGTACGGGTTCAAGTTGAGACAAAGCGGAGGCCAAATAAACTTGTGCGTGCGTCATTATTCATCTCAGGACATTTTCTGAATCTATGTTGTGCAAGCCGCTTGAACTCGTCGCAGCCATCCGTCTCGATGTAGATTCTATTGCGATATCGCAGAAAATTGGTTACTACAAGTTCAATCTTGTCTTCAGCGGGGCAACCTGCTCATGCGAACCCAGCAACGCAATGATGAACCCTGTTCATTGTGCCTGGCTGGGCAAGGGATCGTCAATAGTACCTCGGGCGTTTGTGTTTCGCTTGAAACTCCAAGACGTCTCCTTACATAGGTCAAGATGGCAAGCGCAATCAAATCCGCCCGTTTTATCCGTTGGTTCTCTTTCGGTCAATGTTACGCTGTCAGATTGGCCGTCAATAATGTCGGTCAGTCGTTCTTGCGGTGATGCCAATCTACCGTCTTTGTTCCTTGAAGTCCAGATCGCTTCTCTGTCGTTTGCAGACCGACATGACTTACTGCTTGATCTGGTTTCAGAACTCAGCTCTCCGGAGGATATGCCGTGCGAGGAGTCGGAACCACTCTTGCCAACTATCATCTCGCCAGTTCCGCGTGTTACTATGAATGTGAGAATGGGTCGCGTTTCTGCGCGCATTTCATGTGCCGATGTTCCTGGAGTCAAGGAACCATTTTCGGTGGAACTGGAAAGCGAAGGAATGGTGCTCACCTCATCCTCCGATTTCCGTATGGGAACAACATCGACGCAGCATCCTCCACTTGATGGAGATCTTCCATTCCGCTTGGCGTGCCCCTTCACCTTCTTCTTGTACCCACTCTTCTTGCGACTACGTTCCCATTCCTCGAACGTTGCTGCCCGGCGTATGTCTAGGTGGGGTGCGGAATGCGCAGGGAGTGAAACTTTATTATCCATGGAAGCTCTGGAAGCTAATGGTGTGTTGACGGGACTCGGAGAGGCGAATGATGACGATCAATCTGTTTGCGCCACGTTGGACACTCGCACCACATTCATTGACGTTCACTTTTGCATGGAGGCTGCGATACTGGAGTTATGGCAACCAGAAAAACTCAGGGTTCTGAGTGTGCTATTGTCACTGTTTTCTGCGCATCGGCTTTCCTCAAAGACAAGACCGTCTCACGCTTCACCAACACTTCCTCTTGGATGTGCTGTCTCATTTTCCGTTGCACGGCTCGTACTTTTTGTGACGGGCTCTGACATCAATCCCGAAGCAGAGAAGGACATCACACGCGGGATTGCATTCAGCACTGGTGCCTCTCTACGGTACCGTTCTATGAGCTTCGAACAAGGACACGCACTCCCATCTTCTCAGTTACACTCTCAAAACAGGGAAAAATTGTCTTTGCCTGTCGATAGACTCAGCGATGCTACTCTTTTGGAGAGCTCTGGCGCAAATGTGGTCGTTGGGAAACTTACGCTCTGGAATACGACCGTTCGAGCTGCAGCTGCGGACGAGTTCTCGATGGATGATCCACACATTACAGAGAGAGATAGTCCCCTCTTGGGTACCAAACAGCTCTTCTCCATCAAGGGTGTTGAGGTCGACCTCACATTTGCCCCGATAGCTTCTTTGGACCCAGCAAAAACCTCATGGGACGTGACATTTAGTGTCGATGACACGCTGGTACACCTTGAACTTGGTCTGGTGTACCCAACTCTCCTGGCGTTACAGACGGTTCAGACCCTCCATCAGTGTGCAACGTCGTCAACCGTTTCAGAAGCATCACCACTTTCTGCCTTGTCCACTATTGTGATTATTCGCGGCACGCTCAAGGCAATTCGATTACATCTACGTTTCATGGACGAAAGGGCGGTTGCTCGGGTCAATCACCTCAATGTCATATTCACTCCTCATGACGCGCGCTGCTCTATCAACTCGTTACTTGTATGGGTCCCAATCATTCAACAACGGCCGGTCGTTGAAGAGTCGGTGCTAGAAGGAACCTGGGAGGAACTTGGCCGTTTACACAAATGCACATTATCACTTGCTCCATCTTTGAAGGGCCCGATCCTGGTTGATAGCGATAGCGTACGAATCCGCATCCCGTCTGGCTATGTTTACGCTGAGCTCCAACTTGCTGCGGTGGTCACCATCAAGGCAATCAAGCATCTAGTCCATGTTATTAAGAGCGGGAAATTCTCTCCTGTTCCCGCTCCAGAAGCCGAGTCCACAAAACTTGTGCCTGATCTCACCTTCAACTGTCGAATGTTTTGCTTTGAGGCTGCGGATGACCCCTTTGAAGCACAGTTGGGGCTGAACTTTAGGGTTGCGCTCGCTGCAGCAAAGGCCAGGCTTCACCGCGAAGAAGCGTTCGAGGCTAAATCGATGGCGGTGACATCGGGGAATTCAACACCTGCGGATAGCTCGATCTTGAATGCAGACTACCAGTTTGGTGGAGAGCATTCAGTCTCTATTCAAGACGCACGCCAACGTCTGAATCTCGCTCACAGTCTAGATTGGACTACCAGACACCGTCAGCACCTTAGAGAGCGGGTAGCTCAAGAGGAATTGGTTTATCGTGAACTTCATGGGGCAATACCATTAAAGCGTCCCACGAAAACTCCAGATCTCGTCAAGCCTACAAAAACCCTACGCGTCCCTCCACTGTTTCGCATCATTCTCTCAGGTTTTCATCTACACCTTCAACATCCCACCTTTCCTCCTGGACAATTGGCGTCCTTTCTGCACGAACAAGGGGATGGGCTTCCCCTCGAGACATGTTTCTCTTTACTTATCCCTATGCATCTCAACATCACTCTAATAGCTGTTCAGGCTTCACTCCGCGACTATCCTCTACCTCTACTGTATATTCCGTCGAGAGCTGGGGTTGATGGATCACCCGCAGTTGTCTTTGATTCTAACCTTGTCATTGCGGAGGAGATGGGTTCCTCTCAGTCTGTTGATTGGATCTCTTGCCCTGTGGTCGGCCTCAATGACAGTTTTGCGCACAACCGCCCTTTCGTAGTTCATGTCCCAAAGACCCTTATGCCGGTGAAGTCATATGCTCGACCCCTTGTATCAGTCTTGACGGATCAGACAACCGCTTTCGCTTGGGGCGTCAGCTACAGTCCAGCAATACAAGATGTTGTTAGGGTTATAGATAGCCTGACTCCTCAGGCACGGGATCCATCTCCACATATTGGGTTTTGGGACAAGGTAAGATCATCTTTAGCCACAGAACGACTTGACTTATCAGTTTATTTGTAGTTAAGGCTGATATTTCACTGGACTATCGAGATTTCATTTAAGGAGGAAGTCCGCCTATATATCAAAGGTAGAAGCAATCGAAATGTTTACCTGCTTGTATTGACATCTCGTTAGGGAGTCGTGATCCGTATAACTTGGACAATGATGGTGCAGGTTTCGCTCTTTGTTGGCAAGGCGAACCACAAATCAATATTGGTTCTCGAAACAAGGATCAAGAGCTCGTGCAGGTTACCAGTGATTCTATGTCCGTGTTGATACCAAAGTGAGTCAGCATTGTCATGTGACAGATACAAACTATACTTTGATTAGATTCGAATTGATGAATGTCTCGGAGGGCATTTACGCACAGGGGAACATCGTTGCAAGGAATGATTGGGTCAAGATGTGTGCCAATTTATGTTCTGGTGTCCGCTTTGGTGTGGGAGTCGTATTTGAGCGTACGTGCAGCGGGTTGGAATGTGGCAAGTGCACTGGCTCCCCCTTCGACCGCAGCTGCCGATTTTTCTTGTTTCGGCCACACCACACTGTCGAGTTAGTGAAAGTAGACCACTCAGAGCTCCGGGTGAGTTTCTTCTAGAATTCTTATCGATTAGTCTCAACCAAGTGTAGGTCGATCACGACTCTTATCACGGTTTCCGGTCGAACTTTATCCACCTTTCAATTTCAATAACCTCGGCTCTTCGACAACTGTCGAACCACTCTCATCCTCAACCCAGTAGCTTTCATCTTACTCCTAAAGCATTCGCTAGCTTCTGGTCTTGGTGGGGTCTATTTGACAATGGGCTATCATTGCCAATCAGACAGGGTTCCCTTTACCACCAGAAGATTATGTCGCCAAAGTTTTCACGTCATCTTGCAACTCTCAAGTATCGCATTTCGGTACCAGAATTGTTCATAACGCATGTGTATATTGATGACAGCAGGGAGTCGTGGGAAGATGGGACTACAGCCATCGTGGGCTTGAAAGCCAAAGTCAGTCACTTTCAGGCCGACATGCACCAAAGGGACCAGGAAACAATTGCTCCGGGAAAAGTCCCAAACAGCATTCAGGTCGTACGACACAAGCCATTTTACGCTGCCGAGGTTATCCTCAAGAATGTAGACCTTCGTGCTCTGTTGGCCGTTTTCCCCGAACCTCTTAAACGATCAGTGCCTTTGTCTGCCAACCTCGATAATAGCAATCAGAATCGAGCTTCTCCGGGCTCGGAAATCCATCCATCGTGGCTAGATAGCAATGACTTTATCGAAACGGATTGGTCGCCCGCACGCGATCTTCCAGAAATTCAACTGTTTCCGGTACTTTCCTGCCCCAAGGTGACATATATCAAGAAAAACTCGCATGTCGCCGAAATCCAAGCCGAAAACAGTAAGTTCGGGGATGAAGACACTCATACCTGTTTGCTCGGAAATGAACCATGTAAGCCTTTTTGCGCCAACGTTAACTTCACTTTTGACTTCGCATCAGCTGTCCCACAAGTAGAGATCTCCCTTGCAAAACAACGGATTCTAACGTTGCAACATATGGCCGAGGAAGATATAAAATCAGACCAATGCGTCCAGGTTTGCTTCAATCGCGGAAAACGTTCAAACACCTCATTGACCATGTCGCAGAGGCAATATCCCTTGGACAAAATGATCAGGCTTCTCCGAGACTATGTTAGCCATCTGACTGGAGTAGACCAATGTCCAGAGGGAGCTCGCAAGAGCAACGTCGAAAGTTATTACATGCCGGCTGAAATGGTATCCTCAAATGAGTGGGCGGATTTTGAGAATGTTTATCAGGTCCATTCCCCGAATCTTTTTATGTGCAATGCTGTCCGTGATGTAAGTTTTTGTCCTAGTTCAAGGGTACGAAGGCTCATCATCTCAACAGGTTTTGATGCGATACTACAACTGTTCCAAAGCTCGCCGTGGTTACGAATACCATTTGGCGACTCGGCAAGTAGTCGTATCTACTTGTCATTTTTCTGTACTGATCAAGAGTCAGTGCTGTCAAGTTTATCCGAGACCAGGCCGAAGTTATGGTCTCTCAGATAGCTGATCACGGCTCCGAGAAATTCAAGGCCTCTGCTAGTGCAGCACAAGCTGCGGCTTCCGCTTTGCGCAGAATGTTAGCCGGAGGGCGAGGTAGCACGTCACTGGACATCCAAACGAATATTGTCTCTGACCCAGCCGACGTTAACCCTCTAGAAGGTTGGGATGAAGGCGTTGTTTTGCGGAGAAGACACTTCTGTCTCTTATTAAAGCCTCAAATAATTTTGCAGAGCGGTTGCTCACCCAATGTTGATGCAGAATCGGTCGTAATCCTTGCTGCGGTTCAGGCAAAGTTGCAAGTGTTCAAAATAATGGATGCATCGAATTTGGAAGATCCTATCAGTGGCCCTATTATGCACAGGTAAAATTCGTACAAAAACTGGCCTAGCTTATTCTCATTATCTGGATAGAAACTACATGTCACTGGATGGGCTCCAGACTTTCTCCCCAACCAATTCTACTGCATATGACAGTGGCTCAGTTCCTTTAGAGGTGTTGCTTGATTATCGTTGCGAGAGCGACTCCTTCGACCGGATCGTTCCTCAAACCAACGCCAATTGCCAATACGACCGGTTCAATCGACTCAGACTTCGCAATAATATCGCCTCCCCTGCCTATTCAAAGTCGGAACACGTACATAAAGGCAGGCAAGCACACCTGCAAAACGACACTGTTGAGTATCCAGTGCGGTTCTACTGCACGTTTCTGACCCCGTGAAATCCAGGACTTGGTACAAGTCCATGTCCCCCGCTTTACGGTATCGGCAAATGATCGACATTTCCAGTTTATCTCCAACATCATCACACAGCTGGTTCTATTCTCAGATGTGGGGCATAAAGCACGACTGGAAAAACTGGAGACATTACTTTTTGCGTACGACTTCACGGATTTAAAGTCTGCCGCTAGCGTTGTCTCCGACCTTCAGAGCCGCCTCAGGGGTGTTCTCGAAACCCATGACGACATCAGTCGCCAGATGCGGGATAACCGCCCTCAGAAAAAGTTGCAGATTCTGAAGCTCAAAGCTCACATTTTCTTGCTAGTGGAAGAGCTTAACTTGATCTTTGAAGCGATTCGATTAGCGCAGAGTAGGACTGATGGTCTTTCTGACCATAAATCCGCTCTTCTTCTACAGGCTTCTTCCTCAGAAATTTCCTGGAAAATGTTGGATGACAATCGAGACCTACTCGCAAAGCTTGCTGTGCGGAATATAGACTTTTCGTGGCTGAGCAAGCAAGATGGCTCAACCTCCAATCGTTTGACGGTTGGAAACTTGCAGGCTTTCGATGGGTCCCCGGATGCGATTTGGACAGAAATCGTCTCAAAATACGAGGAACCTTCAAATCACCCACTCTATAAGGTATGTTCGGCTTCAAACTATTATGAATGGTTCTTATTGTATGAATAGAGAGACCTTTTTCTTGATGCTGACTGGACGGTGCTTGCACCTGTCGGCGGGATTGCGATTTATGAAAAGTTTCAACTCGACTTTCATCCCATCCGTCTGCAACTCGATGCTCGTCTCGGCCAGCGTATCATGGAGTATGTCTGGCCCGCCCGGCGGGAAAGGAATCAGCCAGCCATGCAGTGCACAATCCGTGACTTATCTGAATCGCAACACCGTCCAGAACGGCCTCCCTCCAGAGCTTCCCTGGAATCGACTCTTCTGTTGCAACAACCACGTAGATCGCTGGACTCCAACAAACTTGCACCAAGTCTAAGGAAACTTGGTCCATCCAGATCGTTTACTGATCTACGCAGTGCGGCTGCTGAATCCACGAAGACACCCATCGAGACTTCTTTTGGGCGAGCTGCGACACCAGAGCCAAGCATTGAAGATTCTTGGGGTATCAGGAAGGTGAACCGAGAAGATCGACCTGAAAAAGATGATGCTGTGGAAATGAAAACACGTTCTTCCCAGAAGACCTTTATTCTAGTAAAAATCTCCAGGTAGGTGACATCGGGTTTGAGCTGACTCGACTTGGCTCAACACTTAACCAGCATCGAACTCCTCCTAAGCATCATGAAGGCAGAGTCCTTCGAGTGTCGTGATGCTCGAATTCGCACTCACACCCTGGAATTCCGCAATCAAACTTGGAGTGTGCGTATTGTTGTCTATTCTGAATGGCTGATTATCAACCTATCGTAGTTCGAGGAACTGGTCGATCAATTCCTACCTAGTGATCTCACTTGGCGTGGCTGGGTCCGCATGGCCTTCCACCAGCCCCTCGTCCCAGTTCTTCCAGTAGCTCGCGAACTCTTTTCGAAGACGAAGTTAATCGCATCCAAAAATATTTCGCAGAACGACTCCCGACCTTCGTCAAAGAAATTCATTCTCCGAGGCAAAAAGAACGTTACTGACGCTACGATAAGAGATCATACACCACGGAGGTCGTCTTCAAGCGAAGGTGGCGCCACCCTTGTTTCCGATAACATGACTGGGATGGTACTCGTGGATGAACCGGAGAATGCAGAGATAGAGCTACTAGAACAGGAAGATCTTGGTGTAAAGCGCCAACAGCGTCGACCAAGATTGCTCAACGTGTTCAACCGTGGAAAGCACGATGTACGCAGCTTATCACTTCCAAGCGTGAGCTTTTCTCTCTTTGCCTTTCATTGCGAAAACTCAGCTTTCCGTAGCAGGGAGAACGTCGCATGTCGGAAAGTATCCTACAAGGCCCGAGTCCGCATGGCGAAATGATCGACGATGACTGATTAACTTGCTCACATCAAGACAAATCTTATCTGCCCATTCGATGGACTCATTCCGAGACATTCCACATTTATCTCGCACGAACAGCATTCGTTTCCATTCTATTTACTTGACCGTCTTTTACTAAGAGTACCTCTCGAAACAATACTGGGACAATGAGACTTTACAATGTAGACATATTTACCACTTCGCAATAATTAAGGTGATAACATTCGTAACATCTTGCATTGTCAAAAGTTCGTTCGTATACGCTACAATTAAGGATTGTTGAAATCCAACTACTACGTTCAATCTGTACAAATTCCTGCTTCAGGAGACACCAGACGGGCCCACGAAGAAGTATCTATCCGCACCGCTCTCGAGGGCTGGACATAGCATCATCGCAACACAACTACCCAAGGACAGCGCAAAACCTCTCTGACGCGAGATGGTCCGATAAATTAGCAACTTCATGGGCGCTGTTGAAGCGCAGTGATGGAGGACTCAGGCAATGTTCAAGCGGGCCCAGCGAGCAGCAGCAACCAAATTGGTCAGGGACGCTAGGAGTAGCAAATCAGTCTATTTTCCAGAAGTAAATGAAGAGAAATGCATGCCTTCAGTCTCAGGCCAATCACGGGTCTTCAGACCACAATCGGGGTTGACGAACACTAAACTGCTGGGAATGATAGAAAGAGTAGCCCTGAGACGATCTTTGATTTCTTGTTCGCTTGGGACACGTGGAGAGTGGATGTCGTAGACACCAGGGCCGATCTGATTGGAGTAACCGTACTCCTTGAAGGTTTGCAGTAATTTCATGTCGCTCTTCGAGAACTCGATGGAAATGACATCAGCGTCGAGACGCTTAATAGATGTAAAGATATCGCCGAAGTCGGAGTAGCAGAAGTGGGAATGAGTTTGAGTCTCGTCACGAACACCCGCTGTTGCAAGCTTGAAGGTGTCAACAGCCCATTCCAAGTAGTCTTTCCAATCAGACCGACGAAGGGGCAGCTAGTACTGATGTTAGATAATCGGCGCACGTTCCCGCGAATCTACTCACGCCTTCTCGGATAGCTGGCTCGTCAACTTGAATAGCGGCGATACCAGCAGCCTCGAGATCAACAACTTCATCGCGAAGCGACAATGCCAGCTGCTGCGATTGCAGTTTGCGTGGCACGTCTTCACGGGGGAACGACCAGTTCAAGATTGTGACCGGGCCAGTAAGCATACCCTTCATAGGTTTTTTCGTAATGCTTTGTGCGTAACTGCTCCAATCCACGGTAATAGGCTTGGGACGGCTAATATCGGAAACGATGATCGGGGGCCGGACATAACTGCCAAAAAAACAATTAGGTCTAGCTAGCAACGCAAACTGGACCACTCACCGAGAACCGTAGGATTGAACCCACCCATTCAAGGTGAAGACAAAGCCTTTCAAACGTTCACCAAAGTATTGAACCATATCATTTCTCTCCGGCTCTCCGTGAACGAGGATATCAAGGCCAACCTTCTCCTGGAAGCGAACGACGTGCTCTATCTCCTTCTTAATGAATTCTTGATATTCGTTATCGGTGATCTCACGCTTGCCCAGCTTGGAACGAGCATTGCGGATGTCTTTGGTTTGCTTCGGAGACGTCAAAATGTGTAATTCAGATTGTAAATGATGCAATACTCACTGGGAAAGAACCTATGGTGGTTGTAGGGAACTTGGGTAGTTGAAGCTTTTCGGCTTGAACCTTCTGGCGAGTAGCAAATGGATTTTTTCTGTCGTACAAATCGGGCGTTATAGCTGCAACACGCTTGCGGACCGCGTCGTCAGATGTACGCTCGAATTCGCGACGCTTAGCAATAGAGATCTTGTTCGCCTCCAAAGCAGCTGCGGCACGAGGATCTTGGGGATTCGTAAGGAAGGCAGCAATAGCCGAGACTTCTGCAGCCTTCTCCGAGGCGAAGGAGAACCAATCTTTCTGCTGCGCAGTCAGCTTCTCATTGTCCAACGTCACAGGAGTGTGCAAGAGAGAGGATGATGTCGCAATGATAACGCGATGGTCTCCAAGCGCAGCAATGGCCTTCTGGCCATGTTTGATTGCCACGGCAAAATCGGTCTTCCATATGTTTCTTCCGGAAACAACACCAAGAGAGATAATGATTTGAGTGGATTTGATCGCCTCTAGTACATAATCAAGCTGTTCGGGTGCCCGAGACAGATCAATGTGGAGACCAGTGATAGGGAGCTTTGCGACAAAGTTCACGTTAGAATCCAGGCGAGCAAAATATGTCGTCAAAACGATTTTTGGAGCGACCGGGGCCAAATGATCGTATGCAGTGGCATACTCCTTTGCAAGATCCGCCGCTTTGTCAAGAACAAGTACTGGCTCGTCGATCTGGACCGTTTCAGCACCAGCAGCCTTAAGCTCCGATAACAACTTCGCGTAGATAGGCAAGATCTTGGGGAGTAACGAGATAGGCTTAAAGTTGGCAGGCGCTTCCTTGGCAGCCTTTCCGAGGACCAGGTAGGAGACTGGTCCTAGGACCACTGGACGAGTAGTAACTCCCAGAGCCTTGGCTTCGTTGAACTCCAGAAGAGGTTTGTTATATAGTAGCTTGAAGTCGGTCTCCTGAGAGAGCTCAGGAACGACATAATGATAGTTGGAGTCGAACCTGCGGGGTGATAATAAGTGACATGATCAGAAGTTGTGCAGATCGAGTCACTAACCACTTCTTCATTTCACAGGCAGGAACATCAACACCACCAGCTTGACGGCCACGACCTAGTGCGAAGAATACATCGAGTTCGGACAGACCAAGTCCGACATAGCGTTTTGGGATGACGTTGAAGGCCGCAGAATGATCCAATACGTGATCGTAGAGAGTGAAGTCTCCACTGATCAAACATGAGCGCGATCATAGATTGGGAAACGACCGACAAACCTGGGAATCAAGTCAACTTTTCGCTCCTTCAGACTGATCCAGTTGGTTTTTCGAACGTCGGCAGCAACTTTCTGGAGCTCGTTTTCGGATGACTTTTTCCCCCAATAGGCTTCTACGGCCTTTTTGACTTCACGTTTTGCACCTGAGTGGGGTAAGGTGAGCGAAGAACTGAAGCGAATGGAGAGGTGAAGCACCGATGCGAGGGAAGCCAAGGACACTGGAGAGTACCATCTTAGATGAGGGGAGAGGAAGAAAAGAATGAATGAGATGGGTGAGACGGCTGCGTGATTTTGAGATTATCCGCGGCGCCTGCCCTGAGTCGACGGTTATCAATCAATCATATCTAATCGGCAGTACCCATAGTCACCAACTTTGCCCAGGTTCGTGCCGTCATTTTCCACTGCATTAGTCCCACCTTGCGACCAGCCAGGCATAATCACCCAGCTGACAATATGAGTGTCTCACCCTCAGTGATGCCAGCACGCCGCAGGCTGTGAGCGAATTCAAAAGTCAAGACCAAGTAAACGAAACAGGGTCTTGTACTGCGAAACGATTCGGGGAATCAGCACCGCTGTTCCCGTGAGTATAATGGCGCAATTGTTAAGAAGGTAGGCGTGTGTATTCGTGATGTTCGTGATCGTTACTGATGGTAATCGGCTATGCTCTGATGGCTGCCTGGAACATTATCCGATGACCCTATCCGTTACAGTTTATCGGGGGCCTTCTGTTCGCGACCTGCTTCAACTTCACAGGGAATCGGAGTCTGCACACCGTCGTGTACTCTTCGTAACCTTGATTAACGAGCGACTGTGGTGTTCGGGCTAGATGTTTCCGAAGACGAGAGATAACATGGACCCGAGTTGACCTATGCTAGTGAAAGTTGCTGTGAAACCATCATAATAGATCGCTCTTAAAAGCTAACGCATTTCATCTCGGAGGTTTCTACTCAAAGGTTCTTGGGTCAGAATTTTATCGGCTTCTTGTTCGAGAATTTTTGCAGGGCCAAACCACGATGGCATGGGTGCCATCAAGATTATTATCTCAGGTACTGACTTCATGTGTAAACTACACGAGGAAGCCATCTACCTGGGACTTGAAGCGTCACTTGCCACTCGCACACTTCTTTGTTTCCGTCAACCCAGTGCACCTGCGCTAACGTTGCCCATTTAATATCTGAGGTCGGGCTTGATTGCAGTCATGACTTTTAAGCCAAGGAATGCATACTATTTGCGCTTATCCGCCAATCTTGTTCTCCCGCTATTCGTCCGTAATTTTTATGTTTGCTTATCCCTGTCTGACCAATGCATCAACCAGCTTTACCTCGATGAACAACATGTCGATTGGATGTCGGATACGGTCTTACAACATGTGCTCGCAGACTTGAGACCCCTGTACGCCTCAGATTGTGACGCGTGTTGTCTTTTCTGAGATCAGTTTTCAGCGTCATCCCCAAGCTTGAAGCAGAGAAGGATGTTCACTTCGGTCTAGGAGCCGTCCCTGGTACCAAGCGAGGGTCCGTGGAGGTCCACCGTGGAGGTCCGCACGGATTTATTGACTTGGCTGCTTGCTCACACTGGCACTCACATCACAGAAACCTACCAGTTTGCTTATTTCTTTCGGAAAACTGAACCGCACACAGTTTTGTTCAAAGTGAGCAAATGCTCCAACCCAACAACCCCCGAAGTTTGACGAGATTTATAGTCGAGACATTTTGTCACTGCTCCCCTTCGTCCAAAAATGGCTTCTGGGCCCATCACTCCTCTTGACCAAATGGAAACCCAGGTGTCTGTCAGGCAGAGTAAACGCAAGCGTGCCAGGAACAAGGGAAAAGGAAAAGGCTCCCAAAGGAATCCTGACGAGGATGAATGGTCGGCTGAGGAGGGTGAACGCAGTGAGATGGACGCCGTCGATCCTATATCAAGAAGGCCTCGCCGCATACGGAAGCAATGTCACGTCGCTGCGGATGGACAAGATGATGACGGGGTAAAGGATGCGCACGAAAATGTCGCTATGGAGTCTCTCCCTCCTGTTGGGAAGTCTACTGTGTAGGTCCAGCCACGCTTTGCAAAATGCTGTCATTAAGAAAATTGATCAATCAAGCTCTGCTGTCGCCCTCGGAGACACCGTTTTCCGAGATACGAGCAATGAACCAAACCTCTCACCTGACATGGTGGATGTCCCGCTTGTTGTGGAGGAAGAGGAGGTGAAACCAAAGCCCCTTCTGAAGCTCAAGTATCAATCTTTCTCTATATCAGGCCATTGTCTCTGTGTAGTGATCGAGCCATGGCCATCTCAGCGGGTAGAATCTAGGTCGCGGTCGGTGGACGTCGCAACGTCACTGCGGCGCGGGAACATGGACCTCAGCTCATCCAACGAATATATCGCAGCGGGACAAAGAGCAGAAACACCCTTGTTTCTTCCGGAAAACGATAGGCAACCGAGCGAGGCCCCTTTCGCAAGACATGCCCCTCCAGTGCCTCTTTTCCATGACAATGATGATAGTGGTGACGATCTCATGAGTTTCAGTCAAACACTCAACGCTGGGGGACATATGCATGCATTTGTAGCAGATGACGATGACGATATGGATGGAGCGGTTTTGTTTGCAGATGCAGATGAGGTAAAAGAATTGACCTAAGCTACGAAGTGTGTATTATATTAGTATGTACTGTCACATTAAGCCCGTCCAATTTCTTTTAGGATTTCTTGTTTGCGAGGGTCTGCCACTTGTCGAAATCCTGCGTTCGTCATGTCAAAGCTACCATGGCCCCCAGATAGCGCGCGCAATCTTGTCGAATAATCCAACATACGACTCAGCGGAGCAATTGCACAGATTGTTCGTTTGGCCTGTGGAGAAGTTGACGAAGATGCTCTATGAGAGGCCGAGGAAGGCGAAAGTTCCTCGGAAGGTATATACAACCCGTCAGAGCGATACGGAACCCCATCTTCGTCCATCGCAAGTGACGAGCTGTCAAGGCCGAGGACTTCGCCGCCATTCTCTGTGATATCTTTTACTACCTTGCCGAGGGCATTCATGTGAACGGAAACTTTGATCTTGATATATGGTTCAAGAATAGGACCGATTCCCGCCTCCCTAAGCTTAGAGCGCAATATGTAAGAGCTTGCGCCGACAAGGATGGAGGGCGACACGTTGCGGGGCAGAATGTGTTGTTTTACCTGAACCTTGACCTGGGATAGTGGGAGAGATGTGTGAGGAGAGCTGGAAAGGGCGCTTGCGATACCACGAGCGAGGTTCGCTAACGGGTCGAGTTGGTTTGAGTACAAATCAGGGGCCTTGAGAGGCTGGCCACGGGAATCCAACACGAGATTACCATCGAATGCTGGATCACCCCGATCACCCCCTCCAAGGGGTGCCACTGAAAGCGCGATCTTGACGGTCGTCGATTTGCCCGCAATCTCTGTCGACCATTCTTCCAGCCGAGCGGAGAGGCTGCAATTTATTGATTCACGGTAGCTGACCTGACGGTCACCAAGTTCGAATTTAGCGCCCCATTCATCCCTCAACCGGCCCTCGATTATCTCTAGATGTAAGGCACCGAGACCATAAACAAGGATCTGACCCTCCTGGTTATCCATGCGGACCGAAGGATCTGTACGAATCAACGAGTGTATGGCCTCTTGGACGGGGTCGAGGTCAGAGTGGGAATTAGGAATAACCGACACTGACATAACAGGTGGTGGTGGTGTAACTCCTCGAAGTGACAATCGAGGGAGATCAGGTTTTCTGAGGTCATGTATATCGATAAGGGTATCTCCTGTACGCGTGTGCTTGAGGCCAAGGACAACTCCAACAGAACCATATGAAAGAGAGTCGACCTCCTCTACCTCGGAGGCATACAGTAAAAGAATTTTTGAGATTTGTTCCTTTTGACCAGTGTTGGTATTGTATACAGTTTTCTGTCGCTTGAGGGTACCTAGGTAAGATGGGCATCGAAAAGGGCTCTCATTAAGTGATCATAGACCCACCTGAGTACACCCGAACAAAAGTCATCCAACCTCTTCGCTTATCCCAAGCAACTTTCCAAGCTAACAAACGTAACGGGGCACCCGGAGATTCCGCCTCAAGGCATACGTCGAGAGGGCTTGCAAGTAGATGTCCAGCATAATCCATAACCAACTCTGTGCCAATGCTTTTGACGGCGGAGCCGCATAACACAGGAAGTATTTGATTTTTGACAGTTGCATTTCGCAAGTGAGGGATTATCTCCATGGCATGTATCCGTAAATAACTGTATGGGTCTGGTGGGAGATCAAGAATTTGACCCATGAGGTCTTCGGAGAACATCGCGAGGTTTTCCAAAAGTGTCGTTCGAGCAGGTACTAGATGAGGGATGATGGGATGATCGCTTGGAAAGATTCCTGCAAATTCCGAAGCGTCTTTCACCAGCGGGAGAGGGTGGCAAGTGTGTGTTCCATCCTCAGTCCACTTCCAAAGCTCCCACTTGACAAGGTCGACCAAGCCTTCGATACCCGGCTCTGCTCGAGTGTAATTCTCCGGGTTCATGGATGCCAAAGGAAGCGTAATTGCCAAAGGGTTTGTATGCAACTTGTGGGTCAAAAGGGATAACATGGATGATCTAAAAGATGCTCCTGGTCGGTCAAGTTTGTTCATGAAGAGCAAGCGAGTAGCTACATTATAACTGAGAGGCATCAGCGGTACGGAGTCGAACGAATTTGTCAGTGACGCACTTGGAGAGCTGCCTCCACACGCCCTTGGTCTGTGCTTCGACACCTTCGACTGAGTCTATTAACACAACTGCGCCGTCAACGACGCGACTAGCACTCTCAACCTCCATGCCAAAGTCAGCATGGCCTGGGGTATCAATAAGATTGAATTTCCAGTTTTTCCACTTGACCGGTATGCTTGCGGACTGTATAGTGATCCCTCTCTCCCTCTCTGCAGGGAGGAAGTCGGTCGTGGTGCTCCCATTGTCAACAGAGCCGGGGGAAGGAATGTAGGATGACTTGTGCAGGATGGATTCTGTCAATGTGGTTTTGCCGGAGTCTGCACAAGACGTCAGACGCCGCATCGGTCACAAATCGTCAAGTCGTACCAATGTGAGCAACGAGTGCGATGTTTCTGGTCTCAGATACTTCATCTCGAGCGACGGACGCAAAGGAGCGAAATAAGGGATGATGGATGGGCAAGAGCCAGCGCCGCATGGTCCCGAGACAATATACTTGGCACCTAATAAAGGCAAGGTCGGAACGACATTGCCCTCTTCCACTATGGATGAGGTTCGAGCGGATACCTTTGAACGACGTATAGAGGAGCGCAGGGCTATGAAACACCCCCTGGTGACAAGTCCTGTAGACAATAAACCCTATGGCAACATTCCGAACACCCCACTCGCAGCATCCACGATATCCTTCCTGCTTGGGGGTCTCTTTACCCTCGGATTTTCTCTTTTCCTGCAAGGAGGCCTCCCATCGCCCTGGTGGGCGACATACCAGTTTGGCTTCTTCGTTGCAGTTTGGTCGGCTTTCCACTGGGGTGAGTTTGCAGTGACTGCTGGTTGGAATCTAGAAAAATGCAGCGTGGACTGTGAGTTCGCCGCCGCTATAATGCTTCATCCTGGCTCACTTATCCCGAGCGTTCTTACTTGAAAATGGCTCCATGTATCATGTCGCAAATGGCATTGCACTCACAGAATACCTTGTGACACTATTCTTCGTTCCTACGTCAAAGTCTTTCAACTATGTGTCTTCCATTGGTTCGTGCAATATCTTGGTGCCTCCGTCTGACCTTTATTCATTTTCAATAGGTGTTCTTTTGGTGTTCAGTGGACAAGCGCTGAGGACTGCGGCAATGGTCCACGCATCTACTAATTTTTCACACTCGGTCGCCTTCAACAAACGGGACTCACATCAGCTAGTGACCAATGGAGTATATGCGTAGGTCAAGATTTACACCTCAACACCAGCTAATTTTGGTTGCTGCGGCAGATGGTTCCGTCATCCTTCCTACGCTGGCTTCTTCTACTGGGCTCTAGGTACCCAACTGGTGTTGCAAAATCCAGTCAGCTTCATCGGTTTCGCTGTAGTCCTTTGGAGGTTCTTTTACCGACGGACACGAGGTCTGTCTCCTTCTTCATCCGCTTCGTCCATTGATTGTTCGTATAGTTGAAGAAAAGGCATTAATACGGTTCTTTGGTAATGACTATGAATCCTATCAACGACGTGTTGCTACATGGATTCCTTTTATTCCATGAGCTCGCTATCACACAGGTGGAAGAGTAAAGGGTGTGGTATGCGTGATCATACAAAGCTGTTGGGAAATTACTGCATACTTGCACGGATTTTGAGTATGCTGTCCAGCTCAACCGTTCCAACACTTTACTCCGTGAGCACGGTCGTCCGCTCTGAGACATAGATACCATCGAGGAATTTACGAATATCCTTGTTCCGAACTCTGCAACTACCCTGTATCGAGGCGGCTGTGGAAGCTTATTAGTCCTTTGTGATTCCACATTGCCTGTGAAAATACCTGATTGGGAGACATTCTCCACGTCGTTGCCCTGTAGGATAAGCTCGTCCTTCTGGGCTTTTGACTCTGATATCGTGACGCCATCCAACATATCGACGTGCCGAACGGCCTGCCGAAACTTTAGTGGCCACTTTTTGAAACACCTTTGGCCATGACGTACCTTCTCCCCAAGGAAATTGACGATTTCCAGCTTTCGTCCATCGCTTTGAATGATAGTGTTGATGGGGAAGTGAGCATAAACGGCACGCATTTTGTAGAGGAATCCCTGATTACCAGATTAACACTTTCTTCAATGCAGCCAAGGGAGTACCATACCTTCGTCACTCCGATGATCATATTATTGATTAGACTTTTGATGGTGTTTAAGCAGGCGACGTGCTTGCGCCCGCCCTCCCAGACAGCCAAGATAACCTTGGACTTGTTCTTGCCAGACTTAGCTACTCGGATATCCATGTCGATATGACGGACGTTTTTCGTGAGCGAGCCCCGTGGTCCAGTGACTTTAATGATTCGAGCCTTAATCTCGACAGTGACACCCTCAGGAATGTCGATCTCTTCGGTCTTGAGGACGTCGCGCATCTGAGTACGGGATAGTCAGTGACAAGTTATCCTCCAGCTTTGGGTGGAATCCATCGTGCCAGGCTGCATGAAATGAGACCCGCGACACCAGAACGCAAGACAAGCCTGGCTAGACTGCCACTGAATATGAATAACTGACATACCTTGTTCTCGCTGTTATTCTCGGGGTCGTTGACCTTGAACGCTATACCACGCACAGTGTGCAGCGTAGCCGGTTATCCGCGGTCGGAGATTGAATCCCACAAGGCTGTGATTCCAAGTCAGCACGGCGACAATTGCTTCTTTACCTTCACCCACCACCACCGTTTCATTGGGAGCTCCAGCCGCCATCACTTTTTAAGTGAATATTAAATTCATAGTCTTCTCGCTTGGCGTTTCTAGGTGAAACTCGTGTAACATTGGCAAGAACTTACAGCGTTATAAGCTTGGAAGTGACATGTCGATGTACTCTCAGCCCCCCGCCTATGGGCAGGTCGCCTATCCAGCACCGGGCTATCAGTCTGCTCTAGCAGCATATTCCTACCAGCAACCGCCGCTACCTGCGCCGCCAATGTATCATGTGGATCCCAACTCATTCCGACGTGATTTTACTGCGCGTCTGGCAGAGCTTACCATTAACTCCAGGCCGATAATCCAAACATTGTCCATGTTCGCTCAAGAATACTCAAGATGGGCCGATGTGGTTGCACAGTGCATTGATTCGCACATCAGAAGGGTGAGCCTTGATTACTACAATGAATTTTTTACTTGATCACAGTGGATGGGATGGGCGAGCGTTTTTCGCTTTGCAGTCGTGTCTGTTGCTTGCGAACTATGTATATAGATTTCTTCATGTAGTCTGAGCAAAGATAACCTCTCATCGCCCCATCGATGGGCACCGCTGTTGACAGCGGTACGAAGAGGGCGAGACCATGAGAACGAGCTCCTTCGTGCCGTAGAACAAACTTTGGCTTGTTTTCGCTCTTCTCCCCTCTTGCAGCCACGTAGCTGACTCATGTTTCCATTCTTGGTCTGTTCCTCTTCAGGTTCCCCCTTGGATGAAGCTGCCTGCGTTTTACCTTCTCGATGCCATCTCCAAGAATGTCTTTGATCCGTATGCGCGCCATTTTGCGCCGTTCGTTATTCCGCTATTCCTCGACACTTACCAGCAGGTGGACCAGCCAACTCGTAGCAAAATGGAAGAGATGCTACTTACCTGGAGAACTGGTGCACCAAGTGGTAAGGAACTCTTTGGCGTCATAACTCAACTCGCAATCGAACGGGGGGTTTGGGGTGGTGATTCTGCCATGTCAGTCGACGTGAGTTTTGGATGTTCTTTGATTGTTCACAGAAATATCACGTCTTTTTGTGCACAGGGACATGCTTCTGGCCAAGTTTCCAAGGTTCAGGTTCTCAGCGAGCTTGAATTCACATTGGGCCAGAAGGAGAGAGCTCTTCAAGCTAATCCATGGGATGCTACGGCGCAGAAACATGTAGAGGTTCTACAACAGGTGAGGTTCTGTGACTTTGTTATCGATTGTGCCTTACACCTTGACGAGCTCAGTTGCGAAAACTAGTAGAGGCCGGGGTTTCTCAGGATGAACTCCGTCAAATTCTGGGCCAGCTGCGGTCGTTAACACGTCCACCACAGCCACCAACAGCCACTTCTGCCCCACCATCGTCATATCCCCCTTCAACATCAACACATCCATATACGCAACAGCCTACGCATGTGCGGCAGCTCCTATCGAATTATTCGAATGCTCCTCCTCCCCAACCTTCTGCGTTCAATTATCAATCAGAAGTACTGAAGGTCGAACCTACGAATCTCTCCGCTCTTCTGTCGTCCGTGCAAGCTAGTCCACCGTTACCCACGGCCCAATCTGTGCCTCCGAACAGTATAACGAGCCTTTATAATGCCCTCTTGAAAGCGGGGGTTGTTTCTGCTGATAGTACGCCTGTTGGCACTGGTTTAAAAAGCGAAGAGGAACGGACGCCTCCCCCTTCCAGTGTACCCAGCCGGGATAACGCTCGGGCTTACAGAAAAGCTGTCCTTTCCGAGAAAATCAAACTTACGACCACGGACATTATTAGGTATATTGTGTCCCCTCTTGCATTTGACGTTTTACTCAATATCTTGTTCAGAAAGCGCCCCTTTGTTATGTCATTCCTGTACGATCGGCTTCCTTCTCAGTGTAAGCAGTGTGGTGTTCGATTTGGTGATGATGTTTCGGGGAAGAAAGCTATGGACGATCATTTAGACATGCACTTCAGACAGAATAGGAAAGTTAATCAGAACCAAGGTCGAGGGCACAGCAGGAGTTGGTTTGTTAGTCTTGAGGTATGGCAGTTGTCTGCGCTTTTGGTGCAGCATAGACCTGAACGTTTCCACAGGACTGGCTTCACGAAGGAACGTCAGATACGAAGGGGAAACGTCGAGCCGATGGCTCTAGTTCGAGTTCTTTGAAAGCGAGAACAGGTACCGAAGCTGCCCAGCGTGACGCCGAACTTCGTGCACAATTTGTTGTGGTTCCACCGGGCGACGAGGCCAAGTCAATATCATGTCCGATATGTAAGGAAATCATGAAGTCTGAGTTCTTGGAGGACGATGAGGAGTGGGTGTGGAGGAATGCAGTGAAAAGGGACGACAGGGTATGTGACGATATCTATCTTTGTGTGTTTAGGAAGTGACCTGTGCACAGATTTACCATGCAACTTGTCATTCAGAAGCTATAACCTCTGCCCAGAACCTCGCTGCGCGGTTGCGGGATGGCACATCAGGCCGTAGTCGCTCGCGAACGCCAGATGTCCGTTCAACACCTCCGAGGGGGAGCGGTCAACGGACCTCATTGTCACCTTCTCCTGATAAACGTGCTATGCTTAAGCGTAAGATTGACGATCACCAAGGCACTGACGTTCGTCCTGTGCCAGAGGCGAGTAGTACGCCTCCGATGAAGAAACTCGCGCTCTCATGAGTTTTGCGATCGGTCTTTTGTCTTTATTGGAGTAGTTTATTCATCAAACCATTTGTATTATTGCACTTGCACACCAGTAATATCACGGATTTTTCTTTCCTTCTTCGAAGTGGTGCGATGGAAGTTGTATACTACTTGCTGAGTTGCAACATTGGCGCCACCGGCAAGTTCAAGCAACACGCTCAAGGACGGGATATCTCGTTTCTGAGGCCTTCATGCCGCAGCTATGAAGACGAGTCAGCTTGAATCTGTCTACGACATTTCGAATATGGATACTGAGATGCAGGTTCGTTCGTCAGGATTATCTGCAGATCGTCTGATTGACACCATGTTGGCAAAGGCCCCACTAACAGACCAGAGGACAGTCGTCGTACTTGATACCAATATACTACTGGAATTTCTTGATATCATACAAACATTCGTGTCAGAGGCCGAGCACCAACGCTTGCCTGTCTTGCTCATCATCCCTGGGGCGGTGATACATGAACTCGACGTGTGCGCAGCATGAATTATCTGCTATTTTATGTCAACTGACCTCCAGCTTGTGATGCAACAGCCAGAAGAATCACGATAGGTTGTCATGGTCTGCAAGACGGGCAACCACTTGGCTGCTCAAGAAGGTCAAGGAGAGGAGAAGCGTCAAGGGCCAAGCGCTAGAAGAAACATGCAAACCATCCGGAAACTGGAAGGTGAAAGAACCGGGAGAAGTATGTATTCCCAATGTCTACAAAAAGTAGTACGCGCTGATGCGGGGTCACAGGAGTATGGTACAGAAAGGGCAAACGACGGTTTAATTCTCGACTGCTGTCAGTACTTCAATCGGGTCCGACAGTGTCGCACGCTATTGTGCAGTAGAGACAAGCTCCTGGCCGTGGAAGCAGAAAGTGTCGGTAAGCGAGTCGTCGCTATGACACTGACAGAGTTGAAATGACAAAGCCCGGTAGGGATCCCGACGCTATTTCCCAACCAAGGGAATTTCTGCAGTAAGGACCTCGCGCTAGCGGTTTTTGGCCCTGAGGCTTCCATGCTCCGATTTAGCGGGCATTTCCCAAGCCACCACAGCAATAATGTGATGCGGAACACTATCGTGAGAAGGGATGACGATGATGGGATGGACGTTGATGACGACTCGGCGATGACCGAGCTTGTCCGCCCTATTCACCCGTTGGATGTACTGCACTTGCAAGTGATTGAGCACTTTGGCGAGCTGCTGGTGGAGCTGGTAGGGAGGGTCGCGGGGCCAGAAGTAGACAAGTTTGGGGCTGCGGCTGCGGCGTCGAGACATGCACCGGCGTATACGGGGAAGCGGTTGATGTTCTGGACGACGGCAGATTCGTTGGAGTACCTGAACGGAAAAAAGGCCTGCCCGCAGTCGTCGCCACGGGTGGAAGTGTTTCTGTCGCGGCCGCACAGGGGGAGTGCAGGGGCACGTCGGGGTCAGGACTGGTCGCGGCGGGACTGGGAGGTTGCACTGGGCACGCTGGGCACGCTTGGGGAGACGTGGGGGCGGGAGGGGGCGGGCGTGAGGGAATCGGTGCGTGCGGTGGAGGCGCACATGAGGTTCGTGTTTGAACAGGATATGCGGCCGACGGGGGTGGGTTTGTATTAAACTGGTCGAGTCCATTTGGCAATTTGGATTTTTTAGTTTCCCTCCTCCCCCATCATGGCAAAGAGACGCTCGCTCCACATCGCCCTCGTCCTCCTCGCCCTCATCCTCGGCGGTACTCTCCTCGTCCTCTCCTCCGTGTCCTACTACCTCGCCATAGACCCCGCCGCGTATCTCTCCGACCTCGACGTCCCCTTCGTCAGCAACACGTCCCGATGGAACGCGACACAACACGGCATGGTTGAGCGTATTCCACGCATTATCCACCAGACCTGGAAGTCAGAGACCCTCCCTCCAAAGTGGAAAAACATCTCCGAGGCCTGTCGCGACATGATGTCGGACTAGTATGTCTCCCTGTCCTTGCGCACGTGCTCCATCTCATACCTCCCCTCAGCGAGTACATGCTCTGGACAGATGCCAGCTCTCGCGAGTTCATTGCAGAGCACTACCCTTGGTTCCTCGATACCTTTGACAACTACGAATATGTTATCCAGCGCGCCGACACCATCCGCTACTTTGTTCTCCATCACTATGGTGGCATCTACCTCGACCTTGACGTCGGCTGCCTGCGACCTCTGGACCCGTTGCTAGTGTACCCTGTCATCCTCCCAAAGACCATCCCCGTCGGTGTGTCTAACGACCTCATGTTTGCCGAAAAGGGTCACCCCTTCCTTGCGCAGACCATCCATAATCTCGTCACTTTTGATCATGACTGGCTGCTCAACTATCCTACAGTCATGTTTTCGACGGGTCCCATGTTTCTATCTGCTCAGTACAGCATCTACACGTCTTCCCATCCTATTACTCTTGACCACCCTGGAGACGTGCGCATCCTTCCCAAGTCACTTTACGGCAAGAACGCCAAGCCTGGGGAGGCGCCACATTCGTTCTTTTCCCATTTTTACGGAAGCAGTTGGCATGCGGATGACGCTCCATTCATCGGATTTCTCAGTCACTGGGGAAAACCTTTAATGTGGCTAGGTTTGGTGGTCTTGTTGTTTGGCATATACCGTCTTGCGATGCCGAGCAATTCGAGGAAGTACAGTCTCCGAAGAATTGGCGGCTACGATGTTCTTCTGCCAAGATGGACTCAGCGCAATGGCCGTTGGCACCTTGATATGCGTTGGTCTTTCCTCCCTCCCTCAGCTGCTTCGACACAGCCCCCCTCTCCGTCCAGTTCGACCTTCCCCCAACTCGGAGAGCATGTCTCACTTCTCCCCCTTCCCTTTGACGTCCGCTCTGATTCCCCTTCTCCGTCTGAGATTTCGTCCTCTTTCGACGTTTCTTCCCTCCCTCCTCATCGTGGATCAACCTCATTCATGAACACCGTTTACCGCATCCGCGATCGTGCGACCGCATTTTTTACAAATCAACGCGACAGCATTGTATCCACGCGATCCTCTTCCCGGCACCGACGGCACCGATCACGAGGGGTGTTATTCTTCCTTCCCGCAATCTTCACTCAGTCGCAAGGCTCAGACACTCCACCACGTAGCCCACCGCCACAACCTTACACTCAACTTCCTCCAGAGAAGACTCGCTACTCTCCAGACGCCGGGTGGCTGGGGTCTGCGTCAGCAGAAGCGGATCCATTGTTCCATCAGGGAAGCTCACACTCGTCTCGCATGGAGAACCGTATACCATCATCACCGAACCTCATCGACGTTGAGAGTGCAGCAGAGCTATAGTCTCCGTTACAGCAGGACAATGCTTGCCGGACCAATACCTTACAATTCTACTAAATTCTATTGCTTCAGCTAACGTGTGTAGATAGCATGTCACACAGGATCTGTTTGGATGGTCATGTTCAACTTTTTACGCCCTCATTCAACGTTTATAATCCACGTCCGCTCATGTCTAGGGCTGGTGTCATCTAAATCTACCTCCGGCTCGACCTTTTCTTTCAATGTGAAGCGTGTTTCCAACGATCGATTGATCTATCATGAGGCAGGTAGTCGAGAGGTGGGCACTATGGCCACTGATTTCATGGAGGCTGTTAGGGCAATCATCGCCACAGCACTGATGCCGTAGGTTGCTGACGGACCAAAAGTCCAGTATGAGGCACAGGCTTAGTGATCAACATTTCAGCATGATCACCGTTTGTCTGACATGATCATAATATTACGCACCCAGCAGGGGGCCGATGGCCCGTCCTAATTGACCGGCGGAACGGAACACGCCCAGCGCCACCCCTTTCGAGAGCTGTGGGTGCATCTTCACAGGTTTCCCGGTGACCTGATCCACTCCTTCGTCGCATTGCAAGGACGCAAGTGATGTAAGCGAGCTGACAACTGTCGCCGATGTAAAGGCGAGACAGACGGCAGCAATTTGGAGGAGCCGGACTGAGGTGGTAGACCGTTCCTGGGAGATCCGGGGGACCATGGAAAGTAACACGAGCCCGAGGGCACAACTCATCACCCCACGTCTCGCCATTCGACCTTCTCCTACCTTGGAAACTGTCCTACGTATGTACCCACCCTGGAGTAAAGCACTAATTATGCCAATAGAGCCAATAAGGGCGCCATTCTGCTTGTTGCTCCAGTCAAAAACTATAAAGAGACATGTTTCAGATCATTGTTCCCTTGGGGAGAAAGAAAGGCGTACGATCAAACGTGAGAAACGTAAGCGTGAACTCGATTCCTGAGAAGACACCCAAAAAGAAAAAATGAAACCATCGCAATGTCCAGAGCAGGTCCAGTCGTTCCTGGATTGTCTTTATTGGCGACCTCGCCCTCGATTTCTCTACTTTGTCCACTTGCGATGGGGCTTTGCCACCACTGGGCTGGACGCCTCTGGTTTCTGGAAGGGATATTGCCAAGAACAAAGTCTCTACAGATAGCAGTACCAGAGTTATCAGTGCAGGAACCGCGTAAATGTTTAGCTCGATTCCTAATGCTCTCGCAGAAGCTGGAACAGGCTGAGAAGCAAAGTACGCCCCAATGGGTGGACCTATGCAAAAGCAGATGGCAAATGCGATACCGATTTGTGCAAGAGACTTGGAACGCTCTGCTGGGGGGGTGATATCAGAAAGAATTGCACTGGTGAAGCCTCAATGTGATCAGTTGAATCGTTTTCGAGGAACGCACATACGTCGCCAATTGCACGTTCCCCTCACTAAGTCCACCAACCAAGCGGGAAAGCATGTAAGACGAGAATGTGGTAGCTTTTATCCATCTTGTATGACAGCTCAAGGTTTGCGCCAGGTAAATGGAAGGATGACCTACATGAGTGCAGAGAGGATGTTCCCAGCCATGGTAGCGAGAAGGATGTTCCTACGTCCATATCTTTCAGAGAGTGCGCCAATCAGTGGGGCGACGAGGAACTGGAGCGTTCTTGTAGGATACGGAGTCAGAACCAGCTGTGTCTGATCACGCGACGTACTACTCACGAAAAGGTTGAGCCCATCAAACCCCCTGTATATCAGGTGAGCAACGCCAAACATTTACATCTAGCATACTCAGACTCGCCAAGAAGCACCACGTCCCATCTCTGGGGATTGTTACTAGGTTCGTAGAAGAGAGTTCGAATGGAGGAGATGGCAGACAGCGTTTGCGATAACAGGCCAGAGGGATCAGACCCTTCTTTCTGGAAAGGTCTCAGCCTGGAATGAGATGTGCCACGCGTACGCTTACCACCGTATACCACTCAATAATTCGAGGGAAGAGAGGGAGCGGAATTGTAAACGCTTCCATCACCTCGTCAGACCAAACAGTGAACCAGGAACCCGGTCGTCGCAGACTCACCCAAAAGGTCTAATACCAGAGACCAGAAGACGATTTTCTCAATCTTACCCATCTCATTGAAAGGAATAAGCTGAGGCTGGTAAAATACTACGGAATTGACACCGCCTCCAAAGGCGCGCCATGTGGAGTCTCAAAAAACATCATTTTAAATCCTTGTTCTACAGAACATTTTAACATAAACCCCAGCGCATCGAAACAGATCGAGGTCACTCTTTTTCTGTGATTTCCCCTTCGTGATCATCAGCAGCTGGAAGTACGGTACCTCGGAATTGCTGGTCCTCGGAGGCTTGTGTAAGTTCTGTTTGAAAATGTGAACTCGTCTCCGTCTTAGTGAGCTCACGAAGAGCCATGGTGGCGTAAGCTGCCGTCCCAAGCGTCAGATTGATCTGCAGAGCCACAAATTTGCCGTCCTCCACTGTACTAGGCGGATCAAAACCCAAAAGTTTGTCTTCGTCTGACTGCGCCAGTGGAACATCAGGATCAGTGTATCGGGTGACGGACCATGACATGTTCTTTGGTAATTGAAGAATCTTCCGATAGGATCCATTGAGAGTGTACTCTCTGATGAATCTTATTTAGCCAGATCCAGGGGGTCAGGAACACCTTACTTTTGCTTTCGAATAAAATTATCAGGGTCCAGCCCATCTCTCTTTAGAAATTCGCGATACTGTTCCCCGAGTGAACCACCTGGATACTCGACATCTCTCCCTGGAAGGGGCATGATCACATCAAAAATCGAGTATTTGTGGGCATCTTCCGTGGTTAGTGTTTTAACCTTCGGTGAAACCCACGGTAATTTACGAGTTTTTCTTTCGACATTACTGCGTTCCCCTGGGAATACAGGTTAGATCTTATCAATCAATCAAGAACAACTGATGATGCTACCGTGTTCGTCCATTGCCATAGGTTCGCCCAAGTTCATATCAGGTGGGTCACTCGATATTGCTTTACCTACAGGTTCTTCTTCGTATACCAGATCTCCAGGGACCGTCTTGTCGGCACCATGCAAGCGGATGCGTTCCGAGACAATCGCGTTCCATACATATGACTGATATGCATGTATGTACATCAACCTGAGGATGCGCGGGATCTTATGTAGAATAAAACTTGGTATGTTTATGAGCAGTAAAACAGTACGACTCACAGTCGAGAGTGCGCCCATGGCGTTTCTTGTTTCACCACCCTGTTTCTTGTAGCTTTCTAATATGCATCTTTCTGCAACAACGCGACGGGGCATGAGGGCAAGGGCGCGGTCAAGATTGCGGTCAACCAGCCATGCCTCACGAGCCGCAACGACGTCCGGGTGTTCACCGGGCCGCACCTGAAGAATCAAAGAAACGGCCTTGTGCCAGTCAGATCGAAGAAAGGCCAAGCCAATGGTGTGCGTCGGAACTGCAGCTGTGCCAAACCGCTGCATGCCTGTAAACAGTCAGGCTTCACATGGAGGAGTCGCACTATCATCTATACCATAGTAATTAATGAACCCTTTTTGTTTTATGCCATTCATAGCAAAGTCAAGCGTATCCGTTGAGTCGACTTGTAGATTCCTAAGGATCGGTCCACATCAGAAGTGAATATTGATTGCGTCAAGAGATACTGCACCAACCGCAAGGTGATCACGAACTGATTACCTTTGAGCATCCCAAGCTCTAAGCTGGCTTTACGATAGTTCAAGTCCGCGATGCGAACACCACGCTCTCCTCTTTGAGTAATCACCTCATGCACAGAGCGTCGACCAACCTGGTTGGCAGCTTTCCATACGTCTTCGACTGTTTTATTTCCACGTCGCAGCGAAACACGTTGCACTGTAACCCCTCTTTTGTCTTTGGTGCCGGCAACAGCGAGGTCCTTGACGTTGACGTGCAAAGTACGGGACAAGTGGGCAAGCGCATCTTGTGTGTCGCGGTTCGTCTTTTGCAGCGTGAAATGAATATAGGGAGGGTATTCTCCGCGTGACGCCCGTTCTCCCCGAGCTGAGGAGACGAGTCAGAATAAAGAGGATCTAAGAAGAATTGAGAACCACCTCGCGAACGTCCACGACCACCGCCTCTTTTCCACCTGATGATGATGCGAGAGCCGTCCTCGCCAGGAAGAGAAGACAAATCCGTTTCACTCTCCAGTTTCCCTCTGAATAACTTTCGTACCACCTGATGAAGGGCTGTCCGCGCAGCCTTTGAGCCAATGGGCTATGCTTTGGAGTAAGAAGTGATGAAACGGTCCCGCGGAGCGACGCACTTCGCTAAAAACCTTGCGGTGGTCTTCGCGCTCGCTGCCCTGTGAGTGGCCACCACGGCCTTTCTGTCTCCCACCTCTGCCATGGGCATTTCCTTTCCTTCCTCGTGGTTTTTCGGAAGAGGGTTCCTCCTGCGGGTGAAGTAGAACTTCTTGTTCAGAAACCTCGCCCTCGACTGACTCTTTGCGCTTCCTATCCAACCAACCGTTGTCGGATGCTCGTGGAGGTTCAGGGCCTTCAAGATACATTGTCTTGAGGTTGCCTATCGACGACTCGGAGAGAAACGGCGATAATGATGATTCGAATGTGTTGTTCCAGGTAACCTCGTCGTCTGCTGCTTCCGCGCCCTCATGCTCTTCGCCAAGATTTGAGACAACAGTGGTGTCTGACTGACATGTTGTTGATGGCCCCGCCTGCGCGTAAGAGTGAATGTTGTTGTCTTGGGTAGACGTGTCTGCAATCCCCTCAGCGAGAACCGACGAGACTGTTTTGTTTTTCTTTGATTCTGGCAAGCCAAGTGACTTGATATGCACCACCTGGTGATCCAAGTCAACCTCGTTGACTAAAAAGTCCGTAAATCTATAGACCGTCAGTAGGTTGTTAACGTGGCGTAGACAGACGTACTCACCGTTGCTTGATGATGCCACTTATTGGAGCAAGATCGCGAGTCATGTACTCAGAGATCCCGACATCACGCTCTAACAGCTGACGGAGTCCGTTAGAAGTAGGCTGTGGTGAGTTGAGACCCAAGAGAGCGTGACTGGGGGGAAGAATCGATTCCTCTGCGTTCGATTCCTGCACCGTTTGTATGCTTTCGCCAACGCCATGGTCAACGTCAAACTCTGTCGTTTTGGTGCGCTTTGCAGGCCTGGAATCGTCGTCGTCGTCGTCCTCAGGTTTACGAACGGAAGTCGACATGAACGCAATCGGCAAGTGCCATTCAATCATCCGATGGCATCAGCTTAGCCAAAGACCATGTCGTCCGAGCCCCATCTACGCAGCTATGAAGAGCGTGCTCAAAGACATTGTAATCAGACTGCGAGAGACCTCCTGCAGCTCATGGCAAGGAAGAGAACAAATCTTTCAGTCAGTGTCGATGTCACTCGCAAGCAAGACTTCCTCGCCATCGTCGACGCCGTTGGACCCTACGTCTGTCTCATAAAGGTACATCATGCGTTACTTTCGTTGCCATAACGTTACTCATGCCTCTGTTAAGACACACATCGACATCCTGGAGGACTATGAACCATCCGTCATCGAGGAGTTGCAAGCACTGAGCAAGAACCATGACTTCTTAATATTCGAAGATCGCAAGTTTGCAGACATAGGTGAGGTGCCCTGGAATCACCGACGACTCATCTGTGTTGAACTTGAGCGAGGTAACACGGTTGCGCTTCAATACTCGAGTGGAGTTTACAAGATCGCAAGTTGGGCCCACATAACAAACGCGCACGCGGTACCTGGTCCCTCCATCATCAACGGTCTTGCATCAGTTGGTCTGCCCCTCAAGAGAGGATTGATTTTGCTCGCCGAGATGAGCTCAAAAGGTGCTCTCGCAGCTGGCACATACACGCAAGACGCAGTTCGGATGGCTCGAAGTCGACGTGAATTCGTCATCGGTTTTATTGCACAACATCGAATGGAGGGTATCGGAGCACAGGAGACCGACAATATTGCTGACGAAGATTTCTTGATTCTCTCCCCTGGCGTCGGATTGGACACCGAGGGTGATGCCATGGGACAACAATATCGGACCCCAGCTGAGGTGGTGACCGATTCTGGATGCGATGTGATTATTGTGGGCAGAGGGATTATTGGCACCGGTCACAATTTTGATGTGGGGGAGGTTGAGAAGCAAGCACAGAGGTACCGGGCTGCAGGCTGGGAAGCCTATGAAAGACGTTTGTGCAGACAGCGTTGCTAGACTCGGGAAGACTAAAAAAATCATTTCACTTGCTCATGCTGAAGTGGTGATTCGTTTGCAATCTCGATTAAAAGTTGTCACCCGGTTTCCCTGCCTCCCTCGAGCTTCTCTCGCTCAGTAGCTTCTGCTGCCTCCTTTTCTTCTGCCTCGACCACTTCGATATCGAGTGGGAAGGTGAGTATTGCAGCAATCCCCGTCAATTGATTGAGCTCTGGAGAAAGGTCAGATACCTGAAAGTTATACCAGGAGTTATACACACGTTGACCGGATTCGTGCATGCTAGAGAAGATCACTACCTCTGCTCCTTTCTGCTGTACGCTTTCAACCAGCGACACGTAACGCTTCCTAGTTTTTGGATCACTCGCGCTGTGGGAAGTGTTTGTTCCACCTCCTTGGCAGCAGAAACTCAAGCGTACCGGAAAAGTCCGTCGGATATCAGGAGTGTCCCTACTGCTCCTCGATCTGCAGCTAGACAGACATGCTCGGGGCCGTACCATGCACGCATTTCGTCCGATCCGAGCATCTTAAAAAACCTATCGCCTTTGAGGAATCCGGTTCAATCACGGAGAAAGAATGTCACCTGTCTAGGACAATACCCTCGCGAGCAAATTTTGTCTCCTTCAACTGTGCAACGATCTACAAATATAGAAATGAGCCAATGGGCGATGGCTTAGGCTGAAATATACCTCAGGACTCTTCAAGACCTCTACGAGACTGTGGACGTGTGGACTGCTGACATGAACTTTGAGGGCTTTTTCTCTCAGTGACTTGGCCAGTAGCTTGTCGTTCCGTCTTCCGGCTTCGGCAATCATTGTGGAGTACACTGCATCTCTAACCCAGCCGGGACTTGCAAACACGATAGCACGTATACTTGGATTGGAGAACGGAATGTGCCGGATAAATGCCTCGTAAACCATCGTGTAGAATTTTCCCATTGCTTTCTCATGCTGAGATGTTCCGGGTGCAGAAGCCTTGCGTGGGATGGGTACAGAGAGCCGGTGGGTTATGACGGTGAGGTGCTGAGACAATAAGCAAAAGGCCGCGGTTCCTTCACCACAGACAACTGCGCCAACCTCTGCTCCGCGTCCGGGCATACATGACTCTTCGACACGGGAGAGCGCTATGCTGTCCCATCCTTCGATCTTCTCTATCCGGACATCGCGGTTCGGTTCAATGTCAAGGGTGTGAAAAGCCCCCATCCTGACATGTTCGTTTTCAGAGGTCACTCTGCCAGATATATGGAGTGCAGCGGTCGTTGGAGGTGGTGCGGACGGTGATAAATTCCCCGAGAGCGCTTGATCTGCTGTAGATGACTGTGCACCAGAGGAGGAGAACTCCACTTTGGAGACTTGAAGCGTGAGTTTGAGTCTGATCCGATGAGATTCTGTAGAACCAGTCGCCGATACGTTCTGCACTCGTCTGTATTCATCATTTGCATCTCGCAACGAGAGTTTGAGAATGATTCGTACCGAATAGCAAGGGCTCTGACTAGATCATCTTGTTGAATGAGATTGTACAAATGCCACATGTCTTCGTCATCTTCGGGACGAAGGGTGACATGGCCCTGTCCCAATAAGCGATATGTTTTGGATACGTACTGCGACTTACTGTGCCCGCTTTATCGATGTACCTTCCGATGAGCTTCATGGTGGAAGTGAATCCGATATGGTCTGGATTGGGACAGAGCCAACAACGTTCATTCAAGTTACTACTACTACCTTGAACACTAAATATTGTACATGGTACATGTCAGTGAACGCGACTTGCAAATTGCGTCGTTGCATGAGCCGGGGACACACCAATACTTTCAAGTATGTCCGTTTCACACCCCACAAGTCCACCTACGCAAGATTTGCACGTACTTTGCCCTTACCAACTCTCCCTTTCTTCCGCGAATTCTCCCGGAAAGCAGAATGGTAGTTCCCGAGCCCTGCGTACATGGCACGTTTGTCCTTCCCCATGTGACCACATTGACCATTTACACGGCTGTTGTGGCCACAAATACCGCACAGAGAGTACTGGCGTTTAGTGGTCGAGGTACCAGTTTTTGTGGGGTGAGCCAATTCGTCACTCTCCTCTTCCTGACGGCGTATATACTGCTCACGCAGACGTGCGATCAACTGTAGAACCGTAGTTTGCGCTGGTTGATAGCCGAAATAGTAGGGAGCGGTAAATGCGTCCCAGCTACGTGGAAGTGAGGCGATGAGGACGAAGTTGAATTCTGCGTCGTCAATGGGATGTCCGATAGAGGTGAGTTTTTCGCGTAAGAGCTGCATATAGTTCAAGTGGGATGGGATATCAGTGTCCTCGCCAGCTTGCGCACTGTAAAGTGCACGCTTGGTAGAGACGACAGACCACATGTCGCGGGGTTCGTGGATGACGCGGAGAGCCTCCCACATCTGTGCGGATGTGTCGCATCCCAATGTGTGGATGATTTGTTCATCATCGATCGAGGTGGAGATGAGCCACCGTGCAAAGATGTCTTTTGTCTTCCACTCAGCCGCCGCAGCTGGATCCTGAGGTTGCTCAATAGTTCCAGCAACAACTTCATACGCATCTTTCCATTCTAGAACTGTGGTGATACGAAACTTCCAAGCAAACCAGTTGTCACCGTTGAGCTTCTTGATATTAGGGCACCAAGAAGAGATTCCTAAACCGTCTCTGGCGACAAGGACGGTTTTCGTAGGAGTATCCCCCCCTGCGTTCGTATCACTAGGCAGTGAAGTGGAGGGCGGAATAGATAGGGGTGCTTCAGTCGCTAGCTCCCCGGTGTTCGACATAACTGCGGTAATAGGGCAGACGATCTTTTAATCAGTACACCTATGGTTTGGCCGTAACTCCAAGCTGGGACTCGTACCGGATGAGAGTATCAGATAGGTGACCGCTGTCTGGAGCGAAGGTTTGAGCAACCCCTTTTCTACTCCCAACTAATTCAATTGCTTAGCTTATTCTTTGTCTGGAACATGTGAAACCTGCATGTCTCAAATTGTGTCATTCGATGATAAACTATTTAGCTGTTCAAACAACCCTCGTGTTTGCGGAAAAACAGAGTCTCAATCATCGAGATCGAACTCTTCGTCGTCTTCGTTTCCCTTTCGGAGATTATTCTCCCGAGCTCTGTGGTCTACAGAGTACGCGAGATTGAACGGGCTCTCAGCCTTTTGCAAAACGCCTTTTTCGGTGTCAATGAAAGGTCCAGGCACAGCAAAAAGGTCTCACCACTCTGCGAAAGCCGGAGTTCAAGAACAGCGGTTTCAAACACATCGCTGTTACCAAGCTCCTCAAACCCAACGAGACTAGCGATACGTATGAGAATAGAACAAAGCTACTCGTGAGCAGAGAGCGCACCGATCCTTGGAGACACCGTCCACAAAACACATCACACAAGGGAGCACCCGAATGGCCAGCCGTTCGACCAACCACGACACGTTTTCTACAAACACACGGATGAAACGTGTTCCAAAGAATTTCGGTGCCAGTTTCTACTACGAGCACCGTCAGCGGGAATAAGGTCAGAATCTGGATGCGCTGCTCACGGCGAGGTGCTTGTCCATGATGTCGCATCTTTTAAAGTCACTGTGGTAAAAATGGATGACGCAGCGAGGTTCGTTGCTGACGATGCATCATGGCAACAAGTCTCATCAAATCTTGGGGAAAGACGTCACTCACGCACTTATCCGAATGACTTCTTTCTCGTTGGTGATCTCGGTATACGACCCGTGGGCGTTTTGTTGCATCTCTTTTAGCTTCTGAGACCTGGTAGATGTCATGTTAGCTCTAACTCGAAAGAATGTAATTCAAACTGTAGTCTGAGCTGTTCAAGCCCATGCTCTCTGAATGCGGCTGAGCTGGCATTCTCAATCTCTGCCTCCAACTCTGCAAAGATGGCCTCGTCCTCCTCCTCTTCTGTCGCATCCCGAGAACGGTTCGATTCAACCACGCGTGAGGCCAAATGGTCGATACTTGTATCCATGATTGCAGGGGACCTGGACCTGACAACGTCAAGAGGAACACCACCTATATTTCCATTTTTGGAAACTCATTACAACGCCAAACTTTACAAGCTCAAGCTTCACTCTTCCCCTGGATTCTGGTACCTTCTGATCGCCCTCTCCCTAACATCTGCATGACAAACAATAGGCTTCGGATACCCCAGCTTACTCGCAACCTTTGCAGGTGGACAGTAAATTTCTGTTTCGCAAAGTGAGAATGCATTTTCGGAAAGGCAGGAGGTCGTTACCTGGGCCACACAAATCCTTCAACTCGGGGACATATGTTCGGATGTAATCGCCCGTCGGATCAGCCTTTGAACTCTGTGTATATGGGTTAAAGATGCGAAAGTACGGCGCGGGGTCCACACCAGTGGATGCAGCCCATTGCCACCCGCCATTATTACTAGCTAGGTCGCCGTCGATGAGTTGCTCCATAAAATACTATTCACAACGTGAGCCAGTTGAATAGAACAGGTAGGGTGGCCTACCTGTTCTCCTAATCGCCAATCTAGCATTAGGTCTTTGGACAAGAACATCGCAACAATCATTCGCATCCGGTTGTGCATCCAACCTCGGGAACGCGTCAAACGCGTCAGGCACACCCAAACGTGCCGAGTTACAAAAAAAAACTTACCCATTGTATTCATCTGCCGCATAGCAGCGTCAACGATAGGTATTCCAGTTTTTCCCTGCTTCCATGCCGCAAGGTGTTCTTCGTTGACTTCCCATTTCACTTGCGCAAATTTCTCCTGGAATGGCCGCCCCATCGATACCCTAGGAAAATTGGCCAACACATTCGTATAAAAGTCTCGCCAAGCTGAAAAAAAAAACATGTTTGGAAGCCCATTTCAATGTCGTAAAATACCACACACCAAGCTCTTGGACCCAGCGACCGATTCCGGTGGTACGCTTAGCGTCCACTGTCTCCAATCCAGCTAGGGTCATTGTCGCACGGACACATTCCCGTGGTGATATGACGCCCGCGGAGAGATAGGGACTGAGCCTCGAGGTCGTATCTTGATCACCTCTGTCCCTTTTTTCAGTACAGGAAGATGCGACTTCGTTTGTCTGATACTTCTGCTCCATCTGCCAAAGGGTCGATCGTACCTAGTTGCGAGGTCCTTGCCTTGGTGTTGAGAAAGCGTGAAAGGATCTGGATCAAATAGAAGTAAGGATTAGTAGGCAAAGCGAGCCAAACACTACCTCTTGGGCAGCGGCTGATCCTGCCGGCCAGACGTTTAACATCGTTTCTCTGTCCGCTGGGTCTAGTTCAAATCCTTCAATGGCATGAGGCACTGGCGTGTTGAACAGTGTGCCAAACGTTGGATCCTTGCGAACGGAACTCGAATTGGCCGCCGGAAGGGGCGACTCTTTGAGATATGTAGCAATTTTTTCGTTCAACTTTGCGATCCAAACTTTCTGGTAAGGAGAGTACACCTAAGGGACCAGGTTCAGCATACTACTACAACTGGATGGATGAAACAATACCGCGTGTGCCTTTCCATCCTTTGTTTTGATGACGCCAGGCTGAATAATACACTTGTCATGGAAAAACTGCGGGCTGATACCCTTGTCCTTTGAGATAGCAAGGACTTTCAAGTCACGCCTGAGTTCGTCTACTTCGTATTCGATGTTGGCAAACATCCTTGTGCATTTAAGAGACTCTAGAAGAGAGACGATTTTTGAAGGAATCGTGTTGCGAGGCATGTGTGATACCGTGTACAGAGGAATGTCAAGCTTTGAAAGGGATTCCTACGACCTGTAAGCACACTTGTCACCACAATTGAGCCAGTGTCACCTTTATCTCGGACAAGTTGCGAAGCACAAAGTCGATTCTCCGTCCACTCGTATCATGAGCGATATAGTCCTCGGGGCTGAGCAAAAAGAGAACTACGAGTGGTAAATTGTCCTGTACAGCTTGTTTAGAAGCTGCCGCAAGTGCTCTATTGTCGACGACTATGAACGATTAGGGATGACGGTTTAGCATTGTGGGTGAGCCGACTTACTACGCAGGTCACTCATTCGCATCCAGTAGACGATCGATTTTCCGGGCTGTGTGTCTGGGGCGACGCTGCGCATTTGCGTGAGCAGCCTCAGGAAAGGGGGGTTTTCCTGGACTGCAGCGGCAGCCTCTCGGGTAGCGACCCTTTTGAACGTGAACGGACGGTCCGTCCTTTTTCTCTTTGACACGGTAGCTGGACTGGGACTGCGGGCTCTTTTTGACATGGTAAGGGGATACAACGGGGATGTCCTGGCATTTTATACTGGACTTGGAGGGGACTCGCCGATCGATGCTGCCGATCGGGGGGAACACGTGAGATGATGTCAGCGGTCCTGGTGCCAATCTCAGCCTGCAGTTGTTGGTAGTCATTGGTAGCTGGTGGTAGTCAAAGGACTACCTCCTGTCAAGTTACTGACCGTCATGTTTACTCTGGCTGGTTTGGAGGTTCGCAGAGGTGTGTTGCAGCGTATTCACAGCCACTACCATTTACGGCATGCGCTGGAGAGGCGCGTCAACTAGGCTTGCCACCAACCACACAGCGGCGTCGTCCAGGCTCGCCCGTATCCCTTTCCCGTCTGCTCGGCTATGGAGCTACCCGTTTCAAGAGAGGTAGAGCTTGAGACTGCGCTTAGAAAACGAGACGCACAGGTTGCTGAACTCACGGTAAGACGAATGGCCACTTGAGGGCGCCCATGGCTCCCTGGAGCGTCTGTTGACCTCATTCCGAATCCTTACAGAGCGAGATCTCACGACTTCGCCAGTTCCTCGCTGTGCAACCTCAGTCATCCACGACAGATCCTATTACGTTACCCCCCACACTTGTGTCTGTCCTCTTGCCACACATCAAAGCGGTTCCCACCAGCTCTTCTTCGAGTACGGTGAGCGCTGCACTGACTCAACGCGTGCGACTACTACAAGAAGAAAACGACGAGTTGTACGACCTGCTGAGGCATGGTGAAACAGGGAGATTGAAAGAGGAAGCACGAGGTCTGCGACGTGTAGTGGATAGATTAGAGGGCGCGCTCCGAGGTGGCCATTCGCTCCACTAAACTGTGCTCATACTGACCACATCCTCCTAGAGTCACATCAAGTCATCGCATCACTCTCGTAAGCTATCGCTGTCCTTTTTTTTTGCAGACATTTATGCATGCGGATGCTAGGACTGAACTGGACAAGTCGTATCAAAGCTTCCATTCCTCGCTGCGGCAGAAGCAGATTAATTCGCAAATACACCACCCGTCGGCCCGCGATGCATACCATCCGCCGCCACATGCGTCAGTGGCAAATGGGTTGTCCAAGCCACCTCCGACTGGACCCAGAGCACACAAGAAACCACGTCTGTCTGACAGCAAGGCATCTCCCGCGCAGTCAAGCACGTCGCTTCCTGCGTCAAAAACACATGCGTCGGTCAAGCACGAGGCATCTCATTCTCCTCGGGTGTCACCCTCTGAGCGTCCAAGGGGGAATGCGAAGATGGAGGTGGACGAGGATGCACGTGCTCGGCCGCGTTCTCTGGAGAGGGAACGACCGCGGCAGCGCGAGAGGGAGCGTGCTCGAGAGCGGGATCGGGAACGGGGACGCGACCGCGACCGCGACCGTGACCGTGAACGGTTCCCGCGGCGGAATGGGACAGGGGGCGGGGGCGGGGGCCGGAGGAGCCGTGGGTTCAACCACGCCTATGCGGGTGGAGATCGGACGTTGGCCGAGAGAATGGGACTTTGAGACGAGAGATAGTATACTTGGTACGGAAAAACGTTTTGCTTTTTGCCTAGTTGGCTAACGAACCACCCTAGTATCGTACAATATTTATCGCAAGGACCGACTTGGTGGTGCTGTCGAGTATATAAGGATTTAAGATGAAATCAAGCACGACATTGCCCCGTTGCACGAGCCGAGTGCGCCACCCACGCTGGCAGGACCCTCCCCCGGATGGTTCAAGGCGGGTATGCTATTTGGGAGGGATGATGGGGGCGGCCGCCTGACAAACGCGCGGTGTGCTGCAAGTACAAATGCTGGTATGGGAGGGACGGGGGGAGGGGGTGAGCGGGTGGCCGGGCAGGGTGGTGGGGAGCGGCAGCGGGACGGCAAGTGAGAGTGTGTGCGCCTCAGTGTGCGCTCCGCCTTGTGCGCGTTGATCACGCGGTGTGAAGACGCGTAGAGTGCGTCGTACGATGGTGTGTGGTGGAGGTGGCGGCGGGACGAGGCGGGCGGTGACGGGAGCGAGGCGGGGACGAGGGCGGGGGACGGCAGCGGTGGTGGCGGGGAAGATGTCTGTCCTTATCGTTTTGACCTTAATTCTTGTATCAATGTAGAATTCCTTCAAGAACTCAAACTAT
>JBBPUD010000052.1:0-43058 GCA_038094475.1 Phylloporus aff. rhodophaeus | reverse complement strand
GGGGGCGAGGGGGGGACGGGGGGGGGGGACGGCGGCGGTGGGGGCGGGGAGGGAGCGGCGGGGAAGGCCATGGTCTCGCTGTGTCGCCCGGACGTATTTAAATCTATCCCGGTGGCGGTGTTGGGAGATCTTATCTGGTCAGCCTCGGCCCGTCCGAGTTGTTCTGCATCCACCATGTTCCTCCTCGCTGTGTGTGTCCTGCTGCCCCTCCTTTCGTTTGCCCTTCCTTCGTCGCACATTCACTCGTTCCACCGCAGAGCCATCCACCGACCCCGCGTCATGACCTACTACGCAGACTGGGCACCACCGCAGTCCTTCAATTGTTCCTTATACGACATCATCATCTTTGCCTTTGCTCTTCCAGACCAGAACTTTCAGCTAGCATGGGACTCGGATCTAGCACCCACCCTACTTGCAGATCTTGTTCCCATTGCACATGCAGCCTCGTCATCGGTCCTACTCAGCATCGGTGGCTGGACGGGAAGCAGGTCAGTCCCATGCCCTCGTCCCTTTCTCTCTCCTCACTCCCACCAGGTACTTTTCTGACGCAGTGGCGAACCCACAGAACAGGAGCATATTCATCAACAACATCGTCGACGCCTATAAGCGATACAATCTTGACGGCATTGACATCGACTGGGAGTATCCAGGTCAAGCAGGCCAACAGGGGAACAGCGAAAGACCTGCCGACGCCGCCAACATGCTCGAGTTCTTTAGAGACCTTCGAAGGAAGCTCGATCCGCGTGCATTGCTATCTGCTGCCGTACAGGACTCGACCTTTACCGGTTCGGACAGCCGACCGATGATGGACGTCGCAAATTACTCAGAGGTTCTCGACTGGGTCACACTCATGAACTATGACGACTATCAGAGTACGCTTCTTTTTTCTATACTCATCACTCCATCACTCCCTCCCTAGCGCGACCGCCCCCTGGTCCGAATTCCCCCCTCTCCGACGCGTGCCATAACTCCGCCTACCCCAATAACAATGCTGCGGGTGCCTACAATTCCTGGACGTCTGCTGGCTTTCCTCCCTCCAAGATCGTCCTCGGTGTCCCCGCATACGGCTACATTATCGAGTCCGACGCAAGAAGCCTCTCCTCGCGCTCTGCCTTTCGTGCCTATTCCCAGGATGGCAGTGGTCAGATTTCGTTTAATTCGCTAGCAACCCAGGGCATTCTCGTCCAGCATCCGAATGGTTCCTTCCGAGGATCGAGAGGCTTTGTCCGTTACTGGGACGACTGTTCTGCGACACCGTATCTCCGTTCAAACGACGCTCGTCAGGTAATCTCGTACGATGACAACGAATCTCTTGGTATAAAGGCGGCTTGGGTCAAAGGTATGAAATTGGGTGGTGTCAACATGTTTGACGCACACGGAGACACTTCCCAACACCATCTTACGCTTGCCTTGCGCGCCGCCCTCTTGCCAAACACTACGCAATCGACGGCTGCACCCTCCTTGAGTAGTGTGTTCCCAAGCTCGATGGCCCTACCTGCAAGCACGTCATCGCCATCGCCAACCACTGCTCCTTGACCCCGTTATCGCCTTTACCTGTCGTTATCATGCCTTTTACGGATTTTGTGGTGCTGTCTTTGTGCTTTACGTCGGTCGGTGAATGTGATACTGCGAGCAACTACTCACCCTGGATGAATGTGTCAGCATTAGAGATGTCCACTAAAACCATAAAGGTAAAATGCGACGAACTGGGGCTAATTGAAGAAGCACCTCATCCCGGACGCCATTCTCCCGAACAACAAGTACGCGCGACACAACCGGGCGAAACAGAGCCGACACGACGGCGAGGACGACATCACCGGCTGTGCCAGAATGGGTTATTTGCTTGCGCTTGTTTGTCGTACCAGGTATCTCTTCATCCACCATGTGCGTGTTGCCTTCATTTATTTCTCTGCGGTGATGATACTCTTATTCACACTTATGAAGGCACTCGTCTTTGACTTGTGCATCATGTTTTCTTTTCTACAACGGTAGCTGACTCGTGCTCGTTTTGAATGCGTCGTGTGTCCACGTTACTGATGCCATTTACCAAGGATGTCAGTCTTCTGATCCCGGAGCCAACGTCGAATCTTTCACATCAAACGCATCCTTTGGAACTTGGCCCTGGACTGGCGTCAGAGCACCTTTCAGGATGTAGAGATACGGCGCAGATTTGACGGGTGGCGGAGAAGATTGATATCCAACCAACAAGTTACACCGGGGGCATGAGAACCTGTACTGCCATTCATGGCCACCAGATCTATAAGAGACGTTATAGAACTTCACGTCATGAGGAACAACTCTGTACCTTTCCACGAGCACAGGCTCGACAGACTTGGCATTCAGTTTGAACACCACCGCCTTGCTTACACCACTGTCCTGAGAACGTATGATGGTCGCCCCATCTGTCTGGCGCTTAGGGAGTGCTCCAAGACTCTTCTCGATCACGAGCTACATCCAACGTGTGAGAAGACGGGCAGATCGGAGTGAATGACACCCACGACGAATTCTCCGCAGATGCAGTCTACGGCACGGTCAGTCGATACTACGACCCAATGGAACCATGACTCACAGTACACCCTGAGAGCCGCCGTTGCCGATGCCGTAGGCTGGGCTGTGGTCGTACGAGAAATCAGTGGCGACCCACAAAACGCAGTCGGGCTTACCATCTGTGGACGAGGAGACGGCTGAGCGGGAGACGACTTTGGGCATGACAGGGAGCGGTGATGGTTGGCGATGCGATTGGCTGTCGCACCACTTAAATACTTCACGTGATCATACTAATTGTTTCATTATCCTCGCGCACCTTCCTTTCCACCCTCATGGCAGAGAAAGACGCGACAGCGAGGCTCCGAAGAGCGGTCAAGGGTAGCTATTCTCTCTACCGGTCGTTCCAGCACCTTATTTTTCCCTAGAGAACGATCTCTTTCTGGTCAAGAGGCTCATACAGAGGACGGACTTGCGAAATCCAGACCCCGGCGCGAAGCGGTACACGTCTCTCGCGTGGGCTGCAGCCCTTGGCCACGAAGAAACATTCGAGTTCCTTCTCACCGCTGGTCACGACGACGAAGAACTCAGCAAAGTGTGTATATGACTCTGTGCCCGCCTTGACTTCCGGCTTACCTCCTGATGGTCAGGATGCGGAGAACAATACGATCCTCATGTTGCTCGCCGATTTCAAGCCGCCACCACCAAACCCGTACGCTCCCGGTCCATCTCAAGTTGACCAGATGGGTGCCGCGCTACGGATGGCTCGACTATACTATGACCGTTATACATGGATCCTTGATTGGCCCAATTTACAGGGAAGGACCGCACTCCATATGGCGGCGCTGAGAGGCAACGAAGAACTCGTCCGTGTGCGTGGATTCTGAATTTCTCAGTTGCCGTGTCTTATTTTGTATACACCATCGCTTTGTTATCAGATGCTGTGTGATCTGGGCGCTGATTTTGACTTGGCTGATAACAAAGGCAACACCCCCCTTCACTAGTGAGCTTTCATCCTTGTTCGAGCGAGCCTAGACCAATAGCTTTGCCGTTAGTGCCAGTTCTTGGGGTCACATACCCGTATGTGACATGCTGATCCACTTTGTGTGTTGCTCATGTATAGCGCAGATCGTCCAGTTATTAATTGAGCGAGGTTGTCAGTTCGCTGCGCGTAACGACGATGGGTTTACTGCTTCAGATTACGCTTACTCGTGAGCAGTCATCCTGACACGTCAGGAGCGTTCTAACGGCTATCGGTAGATTTACCACAAGAGATACGCTACAAGACACTGCGCGTTTACAGTTCGAGAACAACAAAAAGTCTCGACGTATGGTCTTTGCTCAAGCTGCTGCTAGAGGAAGCGAATGGGGAGGCGGTATCATGATAGATCGGGCTGTCCATCTGCCCGTCAAGTCAAGGGATTTCGAAAGTGTTGCTGCGCGTATGCGAAGCGGATCTGGTGGGAGTCGTACAACCACCACCTCGGACAGTGGTGATCCAGAGCTTGTCGGAGCTGCCCTCAACGTGGCCACGAGCCTATCCTCGCTCTCTTCTTCTGCGTCCCATCATCCCAGACACCCCCCTTCATTTTTGCATTCCCCACCACAAAGACCAGACAACAGTTCATCCACAAGCAGCAATGGTACCTTCTCCTTGCCTTCTCCAGGACCATCTCAGTCATTGTCTTTGAATCCTGCACCTCAAACATCATTATCACCCATTGTGAATCGGATGAGAGAACGGGATGCTGACGAAATGGAGAAGTACATGAGACGGAATCGAAGTGGAAGTGCAGGAACGTCTTCGACGGACAACAGGTCGCAAGCTGGACCGAATTTTGGTTCGGCGGGACCCTCAGCCAGTGGCGATGAACTCGATGGCATTTCTTCACTAGGCATTGCAGGGACGACGGCACCCCGCAAGCTTCTGAGACCATCCTTTTCGGCTGCACAGCTTCGGTCTTCACCCTCCCCAGTGCCTGCACAGCCTGTACAAAACGACGCGTCTCGACATCGAGCTGGGACGAACCCCAGCAGTGCACGCCCTGGGCAATCGACCCTTTCCCCGACTCCCATTGTCTCCAGGGCTTCTTCGTCCGACTGCCCACGTTACGAGGAGAAGTTGGTTGAGGAGCCAGAGCTATACACTGGTCCATCTACGCAATACGCACACTTCCCAGAACCGCCGAGAAAGAGCGGTCGCAGTGCTTCGTCCTCGGCTGCCGCTGCGATTACACGCCGTCTACCTTTCAATCTCTTGTCGAAACCCACGCCCCCTCCCCCTGAGCACGGACATAACGGACATCGAAGAGGTTCTTCGACGGCGTCGATTCGAGGTTGATCCGTGTTGTTTCTGTCGGATTGTTGTTTGACTAGCTTGCATGGACTTGCATTTATTTTATTTTCTGTACTTGTAATTACCGGAGAAAGCCGGAGAAGAGAGAGGACTTAAAAAGGGCATGTTGAACCTGGTTGGACAGAATCTGCCAGATACCGAAGAGGTCCCTTGTCCGGTCGTGCTTGCTTTTCTAGCATCTGGCCCACCATGACCATTCCCTACAACGTCGACCCCGACCCCGACCCAACATCCCAAATCCCTTGGCCAGCTGCCCGCAACAGGCAGCGCACCGCGTCCACCCTCCACCTCGAACACGGTCCAGGGGCCTCTAGTCAAACGGCAGTGTCATATCACAGCACCAACAACTCCGGAAAGCAGGCGCTGGTCCCAACTGAACCCACGCGGCGTCGTTTGTCCACATGGAACCTCATCACGCTCAGTATATCCATGGCGGGTTCCCAAATTGCTTGGACTGTGGAACTCGGGTAAGTGTCTTCACGAGCGTGCAAAGTGTGCCATTCATGCCACTTGTACCTTGTAGATATGGCACACCCTTCCTCCTATCTCTCGGCGTATCTGAGCAGGTGACGAGCCTGGTCTGGCTTGCTGGCCCTATCAGTGGGCTAATCGCCCAGCCCCTCATCGGTTCGTCTATCCCTTTTGCATGGATATCGCATAGGGATGACTTTGGGGAAGGCGCCATCTCAGACTCGTCGCATTCCAAGTACAGGCGGAGATATTGGATCATTCTTTCGACCGTGGCACTCGTGATTTCCACTGCCGCACTTGCGTACTGCCAGTCAATTGCCTCTGTCTTTGTCGACTTGTTTGGTGGAGGTGCCGGTGACTGGGATCCTGAGCGACAGAAGCAGGTACGTCACCGATTGTACAGGTATATTATTGCACCCTCATCTCGTTTCCAGGTCTCGAACGTAGCCATTGGCATTGCCGTATTCGCATTCTATGTTCTCGATTTTGCGCTCAATGCCTTGCAAGCATCCCTGCGTAACCTTCTTTTGGATATCACCCCTCCTGAACAACTAAACGCCGGAAACGCGTGGCATAGTCGCATGTGCCAAGCAGGAAATATTGTTGGATATGGCTTTGGTGCGTCTACATCTTATTTCATATCAGGATGGTGTGTACAACGTGCAATAAATAGGATTTTTGCCACTTGCGAAATTCCCTTTCTTGAATTTCTTGGGAGGTGATCAGTTCCGCAAGTTTTGCGTCATTAGCATCCTCCTTCTCGTCATTACCGTCTGGATTACTTGTTTCTGCCACGAAGAAAAGGAGACAGTTGACAAGCGGAAAGAGAGGTTAGGATTCCCTACCGCTTTTCTATCGCACAAGTTGATCGCCTAAATTAAAGGCACAACAAGCTCTACGACATATTGGAGAACATCTATTCAGCAGCCGTTAACCTTCCTAAACCTATTAGGAGAGTTTGTTTCGTGCAGCTCTTTGCTTTCATGGGTTGGTGCGTCTTTTATGATCATTTCATGGCGGCTCGTTTTACATAATCCCTACCAAGGTTCCCGTTCCTCTTTTACTCCACCACCTACGTCGGCCAAGTTATGGCTTACCAGTTAGGTGAGGAGCCTGACATCGAACTAGCCACGAGGACTGGTGAATTTGCGATGCTCGTTTACAGTATCGGTATGATGTTCACTGTCCTCTTTGATGCAACTTGAACAACTTGTTGACCTACAGTGGCTGTCATTGCTGGTGTCCTCCTTCCTAGTCTTGCACGCCGCGATCCCAGATTACTCCCTGAAGAAGGCGATGATGAACAGGCCCATGTTCAGCGCCTCCGTCTCCACCTTCATCGATGGCGTGAAGAAGCTCTTACTTCAGGGAAACCACTCCGATTCCCTCGAAGGCCAATTCTCCTGAGGGACATCTGGATGGCTGCCATGGTGCTTTTCACGGTTCTCATGTTCTCTTCGTTTTGGATATCTACGGTCCCCGCCGCAATCATCATGATTGGCCTTGTTGGAATCTGTTGGAGCGTTGCTTGTTGGGTACCTTTTGCTATTATTATGGAGGCAAGTATCCCATCCCTTTTATTTGTTGTGGATGCTGACTGCTTTGTTACAGCTTCTCAGGGAGGTGACTGAGTATTCATCGACGACAGTCCCCTCACGTTTGGCAGTACGACGCTCTGCTGATGAGTGCGATCCCCTCATCCAACGCGACCCACAAGGAGACAGCACCGCCATTGATGAGTCTTTGGGTGAGGAGGACAAACCTCTGGCGGGTGGGACAATACTCGGGATTCATAACCTAGCGATCGTGATGCCACAGTTCATCGTATGTATTATTATTTTTTTCTCTTGGAACCTATCCAACGCCGTACGCACCACAGATCGCAATTGTGGCCAGCCTTATCTTCCGCGTTGTTGATGAATCCAGTCCTTCCCAGCCCGTTCCTTCTCAACCAGACGACATTTTGTCGACCTTTGCATCTAGTGGCCTTGGTGACCATACGACTTACTTTGGCAAGAATGGTGTAGCTTGGGTGTTGCGGTTTGGCGGGCTTTGCACACTCTTGGGAGCGCTGTTTGCAAAGATGGTCCCGCCCACAAAAACAGAGTTGGAGACTAGGGCTGCATTGAGCACCCTGGAGGCTTTGAAAGCAGACGAGGAACCTTGATTCGACGTACACACGGAACGAACGGAACACGTCGAACGTACATACCTGCATTTTTTGCAATATTCCCCTAGTTCGGTCTGGTCTTTACTGTCGTCCAGTCGTCGGTCAACGCTTTTCGCTTGCAAGTACATGTACATATATGACGCAAACGTACTCTGGTTTCTCGGAGACATATTCAAACAGCCATTAAAGTGAACACACAATCCCATCTGCTCCCCGCCCTTGCAGCGTTGTACTGAGAAGGCACGATGGTCAATGCTGGCATATCGCTTCCAAATATCGCTTCCAGCAGGGGAACGACCACTGTGTTCGGCAAACGAGTGAGAAGCGAATTCAGTGCACGAGGACAGAGATGAGACGGACGTTTTCGGCTTCCGCTTGACTGTTGGTCCACAAACACTTTTGCAGACAAGGTACGTTTCAAAAAGGGTGTAAAATGTTGTACCGCTTTCATTTGCGCCGCTATTTGTGCTACGAGGGCATGTCGCATGCTGTGTATGTCGCACTCGCGTATGAAAACGATAGCACATGCCTCTGAAGAAGGTGGAAAACCGGATATCTCATAGTGGACTTGCATTCTGGCGCAAGGGCATTCAGGATGCTGGGCTGTCATGTCACCTTTTCAAAATTCAGCAAGTTTGAAAACGTAATGGTGAGGAAAGCGACCTTGGAGAAATTCAGGGGTCTCGGACACTTCCCCATCGTCCTCGGATCCCGGATCAAATCTACCGCTGTGTACGAGAACTTGCTTCTCTATGCGGGCGCCGCGCGGAAGAGATGAAACGACAACATAGAGCGTCGGTACCAGCTTCAGAAGCTGTCAGGGATGGCACGTATTAACGGACCATGGCGTACCCCATCAATCAATTCCACATTCTTCCGGACATGGTCCACGTCTGCTACCTGAACGAGGTAATACACCGCGAGCTGGACCCACCCGCCCTCTCCATAGCGATAATCCGAGATGTCGTCTAGCTCCAAGTTGAAGCCCGTGTCACTCCCACCGAACCCACCCTTGTTGTCATCACCACCCAGCCCAGAGTTCGGCGCCGCGCGGATGATTCGTGCTGTGTGCTGTAAAACAAGGGCTGTCTCGAGTGGAAGCGAGGTCGACGATTGCGAGGAAGGAATAGGAGGTGACGGCAGAGAGAGGGAAGAAGGTATCAGTCCGATCTGTCCGGATACAAACGTAAAAGGTGGTATCTGTACGGCGAATATGAACGGGAGACTCGAGGAAGATCGAGAGCGTCACGAATGAGAGCAAAGATTCACGTACACTGATAGCTTGTGAGTACGGGCCTATGTTTGCAGGTGCCCAGTAGCTCAAACTTTGAACGTGGAGAGCCTTCCTCGTTCCTGTTTCTCCTTTTGTCTTTTCTATCGCTGTTTTTTTGCCCAGTGTCCTGTCCGGTTCCCTGGTCCATGCCAAGCAGTCCAGTCTAATACTGACACCGCCAACGCCCACGCAAACTCTCGCTGGTGGAGACGTACCGAAGAAAGACGCGTAGGCAGCATTAGCGGACGAAAACGTTGGCCCTTCAAGGTCTGGAAGGAGGAGCGTTATGGTTGCTGCAGTTGGGAGAAGCTCCGAAGCCGCAGGTAAATTCTCGGCCAACAAATCTAATTGAGAGTGCTAGGGATATGGTGAGAGTGACGGGCTTCTACGCACTCTGAAGTACTCCAAGACAATGCGCAACTTCTTCCCCGACACTCAGAGGGCGTGCGTGTGGCATCGGGAGGCGGACGTTGCCGATCGCGATCCATGGACCAATGCGACGAACGGATGGCCCAAGCTCGGGTGATACGTCCGGGTACAAAGAGCTTGTTTCTGGGACTGAACACAGGGTTACACAATTAAGGGAATTGTCCACTTGCGTGCGCAAATTTTCAAAAGGATGTTCAAGCAAGGGAGGTACAGTAACGCTGAGGGTGGCTGGTGGTGTGGCCCCCTTCTTGACTAGGAGTGCATGTTTTATTTGCAGATAAGCCACGGGTGCAACGTCACTCTGGTCCACCACCACCACTTCTTTGACCTTGATGTCAATACGACTTTTGAATAGCGGACTGTCGGTTGTAAAGGTCTCGTACTCTCCGCCCTCTCCGCAGGGATGAGTACCAAACCTCTGGTGAAGTGACACAAGTTTGGATTGCATAGCCGATATCGACTTCGAAAGATCAGATGGGGTGAGTCCCGCGCCAGCGACTTTGATCAAAATAGCATTTAGTCCTGAAGATATCATCTCAGAGAGGAGAGCAGTCTGATTGCGCTGCCAGAGGTAAGCGAGGGGAATAAGCGAAAGGCGATGACAGCTATAAACGAATGAGTGAGAGAAGGACGAGGGACTGGGCTACCAACACATGTTCTACGCGAACGCGTTGATAGTTGGAGAGAATAGCGCCAACGGAGACGGCCTGGATGTCCGGGTGGTGTTCCTTGACATGAATTAGGTGCGGAGCAACGCATAAGATTGAAGACAAACCAACACGTTGGAGAGCAGCGCGTAGAGGTCCTCCGTCTCGTCCCCGACGATGCCGCCGCCGCCGGCCGACTTGAGGCCATACTCTGCAGTTTGTTCTAATGGGGTGCCCTGTATGACGCGTCTGTAGAGAGGTACGCCGAGGGCCTGAGCGACGAGCGCGATGCCATCCTGGCCGACTGTTTGGTACATGTACGAGTCGATTTCATCTAGTCGCTGGTGAGCGAGGAAAGACAACGAGGGATGAACGTACCCTTGCCAGGGTGAGGTGCCAGCGTCGCTGCGGCTACAAGGTGGTGGTGGTTGTGCTGGCAGTGGAGCAGGTTGTAGCAGCTGTCCTTGCCACCGCTAAGCAGCGCGACGTACTTCATCCTGCCGTCGTCGTCGTCGTCGTCGTCGTCCACAGCGGCGAGACTTTTATCTTATCGAGCCGACCCCCAAACACGGGGTCCCGCCTCGTGACTCTCTCGACGTGCTCGACATCGACCTCGACGCTGTCCACGATGCTTTCTGCGCACTTTGCGGGGCATCAGACACCCCTTCACCCACACAGCGGTCCGCTCTTGTCCTCTCATCCAGGACAGCAAGCGCAGTACACCCATCTATCCTCAACGGTCCTCCCAACCCCGCCATCGTCACCGCCAACAATTGGCATGCATCCAGTAGAAAGCACGATATCTCTCCTCGAGTCTCTCGTCGCGTTCTATCATCAGGAGCGCATGTGGGTCTATCGTACCCGCGCTCAGCTCGAGATGGGCCTCTTCAATCACGGCCCTGATATCAAACCAGACAGCTCTGTCGGCGCTCTCGACGATAACTCAGACCCTGCATCTTCCCCGGACTCGGGAAAGTCACCTGAGAACTCTTCTTCTCCTCAGACGAAATGGTTGAAGCGCAAAAAGGCGTTCAACCTGAGACTCGAGGGCATCTCTTCTACCCGTAGCATGCCCATCGCGCGGGGGGGAATCGCAAAGCATCTGCATACCCAACACCGCGCTCGCCAGAGCTCAAACCTGAACCCAGCTTCTTCACATCAGAGTACAATGCACGGGTCGGCTTCTGCGCTGCATCCATATCCACCCGTGTCGATGACCCCGTCAAATCCTGGTACATCGTTCTATCCTCCGGCAATCAACACGACGACAACACTGACATCCCCGTATCTCTCGCACCCTGCGCTCCAATTCCCTTCGACTACCAACCAGCAGGCTCGTACTCCTGGGCCATCGACCCCTCGACATATCACTGCATCCGCTCATCACACACATTCTACTGCCCAACCGTTGCAGCCGCACCCGACACACACCGGCCCGCTCGTGCTTGGTGCTGGGGGACGTGAGCCCACTGTGCAGATATTGGAAATGTTTGAGAGAATGATGCAGGCCCGCATGGAGAGTTGCGAACGGATGACAAGAATGGTCAGGGAGGCGAACAAGCCTGGTGGTATTGGTGTCGGTGGCACTGGTGCCGCCGGAGGGGTTAGTCTCGGGAGCGTCGGAGGACCCGTTGGCGGGTTTGGGGGACCTGTTGGCTTATCGGTTGGAGTTGGTCCGCAGGGAATAGTTGCGGGCTATCCCGGTGTGGAAGCGACGACTCCTAATGGACAGGATACAGAAATAATGGCGACCGATACATCTACGCCGCAAGGTTTTCCGATGGGAGTGAACATGGGTTGAGCCTTGGACAATGTACCAAGTAACACTAGCTTATTATGTAGCTTTGTTGTGTATAAGCGCGGCGCGACTTGATAGCGTCGTCTTCCACCACCACCACCACCACCACGACCATGGCTGTCCGATATGCGCCCATCCCCTCCCGCTCAGAGCCAGACACCAACCCCGAGCTCGACGCCGCCTTCGACGACTCTGATGACGACTCGAGCGAGTCACATCCGCTCCATCCACATCCTCCTTCTCCTCGGTCATCGCTAGACCACAGCATCCTCACTTATGACTTCAACACTCCCGTTGCAGAATGGGATCAGCCTCCACCTGGCTCACCGCCCCCAGCGACGTCTTTTGCTCTCCCAAACTCTATTGGAAACTCGAATGGGATTATACCTACCCTCTCGCCCGATATGATTCCTCTCACTCATTCTACTTGGTGGAGCCGCGCAACCTCTTTCTTGCCACGGCTCGGCCATCCCACGTTATCGGCCAGAACCCGGACAATGGGTAGCGGGACAAGTAACGACGGTGTGTTCCGTAATGTTAGTGCGAAGCCCACAACTTCTGGCACGCGCGTACAGGAAGGTCAGTTCTCACTTTTCCTCCCAATACCTCTTTCCTCATCCTTGTTTCACGCAGGTGACAGTATTTATATTGTCCCCGAGGAATCCTCCTCAGCAGCACCACCCTCTTACGCCGCTGCGCAGGCTGACGCAGCGCCCCCATACCATACCTCACTCGTTCTCCTCCCTCCTTCCGCACTCTATGATACCAATGCCCTCTCTGGTCCGCCAACCCCGGGCTCGGTCATCGTTGACTCTTTACCCACTGGCACCTTGTTTGCGTTCCTCTGGAATACACTTGTCAGCACTACCTTCCAGTTTGTTGGGTTCGTGTTGACTTGGGTCATGCACACAACACATGCTGCCAAATTCGGGAGCCGTGCCGGTCTTGGCATCACCCTGATTCAATGGGGCTTTGCACTGCGTGCAAGGCTCGATGACGCCATGAATAATGGTACGGATGTTTGGGAAGACGGTGCCAGGATCACATTTGGCAGTACCAAAGAAGCCGATGACTATTACAACGTCTCGATCTTTGGTAACAGTACTGATTCCAACCCTGATGTACAATTTATGGCCGGACAAGAGAACCAGTGGAGCTCTCTTCTGACGGGCCCAAACGCCACTGAATGGTTGTCGTTTTTCTTGATGACCATCGGTTGGTTCTTACTTTTGACCTCCTCGCTTGGATTTTGGCGCGTCAAACGATGGGAACGATCCATCTTGGCTTCCCATACATCCAATTCTTCATCCACTTCGAGGGGCCACGGCAGAACACAGTCGGAGATCGCGGATGAGGAAGAGTTCAGACGCCAGTCGTTCCTTGAGCGTATCGGTTTATTCCGTTTCGCAGGCTGGCACCGATCATCTGGGCTCAATCCAACCCCTCCCAACAGCGACCTCGAGGACGGTGCCAATCCCGGTGATCACCAACAGGGTGGCACGCCGTGGTTTTCCGACCCAGTACGTGCAAGCAGAGCGAGGGAGGCGTTTGCAAGAGAACAGAGACTTTGCGACGATCTGAGGGCTGCAGGGTTGTTGTGACCCGTCCTACACATGTCCATACAAGACAAGCGAGGTCCCGAGGGTGGCTATCTAACTGTATTGTTTATACGCTAATCATTCCTGGTGTTGGAAGGAAACCACTGACTTGTTACTAGTGACATTCTATAAATTCGTTTTGGGACAGTCGCTTTGCGTCCGTATTTTACCAGAACGAACTCGTTCATTTTTAAGGATTCCTCCGTTGAGAGTATGAACCTATTCATAGAGACACAATCTTGTAAACCTTGCTTTCTTGTGACGATCTACTCCAGTCTCTGCGAGCCACTCATTTACGACCTCTCCTTCACAAAAACTTCCACGTTGAACTCGAGTGCTGAGCAAGGGTAACTGATCTCGAAACTGGCCAGCACGGAAGGGTGCAGTACACCTAGAGTTCCTATCACAATGTCCCTGGACACGGCTGCCTCTTTGATATCGTTGAGGGTTGGTTGGATGGTCGGAGAACGATAGTAGATTGTAGCAGCACGTCCAGTAAAGTAGGCAGGATCTATACAGAGAAGCGAATGAGTAAGATATATCGTGCTTCATCCGAAAGTGAACATCTAGCTGACCGTCCCCTTCAGCGATGTAGTAACCTCTGGACCTGTTCTTGTCCCCCTTTCCAATCCTGGGTACTTCCAATGTCTTCATAGCCTTGTCCAGCAATCCATGAATAACTTCGAATCCAGCAGTCTTGCTACACCATACAGCAGCGGCGTGTCTCTCGTTCCTCGCCTGGCGCTCTTGGATGGTGTCCTTAAAAACAACATCGGAAACCTCGAAGAGCCGGATAGGAAGGGGATGGGATCGATTCTCTCGAATAGTCTTGAGAAGACCAGGGAGAAGGGATGTTCGTACAACTTGAAATTCAAGCGTTTTCGGATTGGCAATTTTGACAGCAAGATTGCCAGGATCTTTACGATTCATGAAATCAAAGTTTTCTTCATGTGAGCACTGCCCGCATCAAACATAATTAGCGTTGCGCAGCCGCAAAAGGAGTGGAAGCCTATACCAGAATAAGCGGTAGTCCTTCTACCCATCCGGCCATTGCCCACTCTCGTCGAATGACATCAACCAGCCTCGAAATCGGCAGAGGCTGTGCAACTGTGCTCGTTTGTGGAAAGATGTTAGGAAAGTTGTTGAATCCATAAGCGATCGCAACATCCTCTATTATGTCTACTTCATGGAAAATATCCGGGCGAGTAGAAGGGATAGTGATAGCTATGTTGTCAGAGCCTGGAGACACGTTTGGAACGAGGGACATGCGAGTGAGGAGGTCGGCGATAGAGGAGGTAGACAGCGAAAGGGATGTGCAGGAGTTTATATAAGATGCGCGTGCTATAACAGTTCTTGGTGCAATATTGGGTGAAACGCGTATGGATCCATCCGGAAAGATGATCTTGCACGGTTCGATCCTGCAACGGATGTGTAAGAATTCTTGATATGTCATGACGGCAGAGAAAAATATGGGTGCATGCAACAACTTCAGAGAAACTTACGTGAATGGCTCTTCGCAATACTCTGAGAACATAGTTGCGACTATATTGACAACGATCTGAAGCTTTGTTTCATCCGTGGCAGTGACATCTATAAAGACGTTCCGAGTATTGAGCGTAATTTTACTGTGTTCGGAGTTGATGATAGGAGGGAAAGAGAGAACGCGGTCTTGCTTGTCATATATAATTGGGTAGACAGGTGCATCACGGATAATAGGGAGATATTTTGCAAGATGCTTGTCGCTCTGCAAAGTAAGGTATCTCAAAGACTATAATTTGCTTTGCACGTGTCGCGAATACCTCGTAAACTGTTATCAGCTCTTTGGCTGTGTACGCCTCCTTTTTCATCAGCGGAATGAATCTGATTTCCTCTGGGTCTCTGGCCTCGTACCTAAACGGAGGTTCAATCGTGTCGAGGTCGTGTGTACCGATAGAGACCAGTGAGCGCCGCCGTCCGATATTCTGATGAAGCTTCTCTTGAAGGTCGATGAAAGATGCATAAGAGCGAGGGGTAAACTTCAAATTACGGAGGATTGCACAGGCAAACAGAGGACGGACGCGTTGAGTCTGGTGGTTGTTTAGTCGGGTTGAAAAGGGTTAACTATGAGGGCCTGATCAGAAGACGTACGTCAGGATGGACATGGACTGTTAAAAGATCATCGCCATCTGAAGGATAGGCGAGTCTGTATTGTGGGGGGTTTGCTTTACCCAGAAACACTCTGAGCACACGTGATATGCCTTCTATGCAAAGGAGATCATATCTTGAGGGGTACTAATCAATGGAGAGTTCAGCAAGGGAAATGGCGAGACATACCTGTTGGCAGGTACCTCGATCCTAAGTTGCTGGTGGGAGATGATGAAGATCAGTGATGTTGTTGGTGAGTAGTTTACGCACGGGTCTTTCTGCAGGGAGTCCGTTCTTGATTGCCTCGTTCACAGCTTCAGTCGTCTGCGATGGTGAGTAAGAGATCGCTAATAACAAGGGTTGCAAAAGTATTTACGTCTTCATCTAGCTCGAGGCCATACTGGAAGCATAATTTATCGAACTCTTCCGTGGCTACGGGGGCAGATGATTAATTTAACCCAAGTAATGTGCGGTGCACCCACTATATTCTCTTCCCAGTCTTTCGAAAAGATCAGCCTTGTCTACAGAGACGGTGGGCATTGTTGGGACCAGATACTGCGTGAGCCTGAAGGTTGTCAATAGCTCAAAGGTCGATCTCTACTTAAGGGCAACACAAACAGCCCGTGGCAAAGTCTTGTCCCCCAGATACCACCTTCCTCGACGTATCACACGGCGAGCACGCTGCTCTCGCTCAACGGACAGAATGCACCTTTCTCTGTTTATCACATTACTCTCCGTCTTTCTTGTCAGTGCCCAGAGCGAGCCTGGAGCGATTCATGTCCAACATCGCATCGTCCACCCAAGTCTCCCTATACCACCGTGGTCGACGCTCGGAACTGTTCCTCTTCCACCATTCCATTCTATTTCTCCCCTTGGATCTTCTGCTGCGTTCGTCCCATCTGACACGCCCCTCGCCAAACTTGCGCAGTCAGTGGACCACACAACTGAAGGTGCCATGTACCAGGTTGCACTTGAACGTCCTGGTATCACAGACGACGTGTGGCCAACCTCGGTTGTGAAAGCCGTAAGTTGTACCAATACACATGACTGCCTTCTCATCCCCATAAAACCGTCCAGTGCTACTTGCCCGGGTTGTCTGCACATCTGACGATCCATTTCTCTCCTTCCGGTCTTCCGTTTGCAATCGACCATTTCATCTCACCAGTTCCACATGATGGTTCGTGTCCCATCCCAGATACCAAGCCGTATCCGGTGCACAATACAACCATTACACTCATGTCGCCCCGCCAACCGCCGCGGCATGTCCTTCAACTTGACATCTATCAGCTCATTTCTGACGTGCTCTAGACCTGAAATGCGCACCCCACCTCCACTAACAGCAGAAGGTGAACCGATAGCGCCTGCACCCGAGAAGAGTTTATTGCAGAAGTATTGGATATACATAGTCGTCATCCTCGGTGTTCTTTGTAAGTTGCGACCCAGATCGGTTGATTACACCAACAGTGACCATTTTCCCGTAGTAATCTCAGGGCCAGTGGATGATTCCGCAGGGAACGGTGCGGGGCAAGGTGGGAGATGAATATGGACATGGTGGAATGAGTTGACTCTTGAGGGCAGCGAAACTTGCCACCCGATTAGTTACAGACTCACTTTACTGTCATTTACTTTGGGAGGGACCAGCCACGAAGACACTACTAACTCTACCCAATGCCAGTCTTCATCCGTCCCGTCACCAAGGCGGACGAGGAAGCGCTCTCTCAGATTTGCTTGGAGACCTCTGAAGCTGGCAAGTCTGGGAGGCACGTTCACAACTACCCGTCACTCCCTGGCGAAGTCTACGCTCTCCCTTATGTCAATGTCCCAGATTGCGTCTGGGGATTCGTTCTCGCCGAGAAATCATCCGAGGCCTCTTCTCCTTCAGACGAGTCTGTCGTGGGGTATATTCTAGGCGCAGTCGACTCTCGCGCCTTTGAGAGCGCCACTGCACATACTTGGTGGCCGTCCCTCAAAAGAAAATACGCCCATGGATCCTTGACCTCACTGCAACCAACAGAGACGGACCAGAGATACATCAACACCATCATGGACTTCCCCCCCGCATCAGAAGCACAGATCACATACTCCCCTGCGCATTTACACATTAATATCTTGGAGTCGCACCAAGGGAAGGGGTGGGGCATGAGACTGATCGGGACAGCTATCAGACATCTGAAGGCCAAGGGCCTGAAAGCTGTTTGGCTTGGGATGGATCCTCGAAACAAGGCAGCCGCTTCATTTTATGAGAGGTTGGGATTTCATGCGTTTGACGGCGCTCCCGAGAACGTATTGGGGATTACGATGGAAGAGTGGGAGAGTAAATGGGAGAATCGCTCGGAAAAGTGAGGTTATGTGCTTGTGACACTCATTTTTTGGAGTCACTGTTGGTGCGTCTCCGATTTGTTTCGCTCCCAGCACACCCACTTACTTTTACGATTTTGAGTCCAACTTCCATGGGAACAATACTGATGGTGTTGCAGGCAGAAGTGTGCATATGCTCCGTTACGCATTGGTGTGTACCGAGTTCTCTCAGGCCGCATCGATTTCGTCAATTCCGGGCCTGGTGTTTCGGTCAAGTTTGAAATGGCGGTTCGCTTATCTACGCTTTGAGTCAAAATCGCGACCAGACTTACTTCCACAAACCAACTCGAGTATCCAGGTGATCTCACTTGTGCGTTAATCAAGGATGCCTAGACATCTTCCCACTTCTCGCAACGACCGCCAGGCTGGTCCTGGTCGTGTTTCTTCACCTCCCAAGAGCCGCGTAGTGACATGGTATGAGATCGAACAGGGTGGCGTCACTAGCAAGGAACCTACGTATCCTGACTCGGTGTACTCCAGTTCTGTTACGACACCATCTCCGCCTCTTGTTGCGCACAGAGACATCCCTCGCCTCGACGATTCTTCTCTGCCAACCCACCGTACTGTTCCTGGTAACCAACGTCATGCATCCTTCCGTCCTCTGGCAACTCCCGTCCAAAATCCCCAACAGTCATCTTATAGCTCCAGTTCGACGCTGAACAACGCCGGCTCCGATGGAAACGTCGGACAGTTCGCCAGAAAGTTCAGATCGAGAGTTGAAGACGGTCACAACGAAAAGTACTCCCTCACTTCCCATCAGCATCCCTACGACATTCGTCCTCCGCGGCCTGCATACGACGCTAAATCAACTACCCGCCCCAAGCAACTTAACAAAGTCAGTTTCGCGGCAGAGGCACAGTATAGAGACGAGAAGAGCTTCGATACGGAGGCACAGGGCCCGATCGCGAATTATGAGGAAGATGGCTTAGAGGTTATTGATGCTGGCGGCGAAACGGACTACTGCGGGGTAAATGACCGAGATGGCAGACAGAAAGGTATCCTTGCAAATTTGATGGAACTTTATGGGATCCCACCTGGAGCCAATGGACTGCCCATTTCCCGTTCCAAAGCTTACGAGGAGGCTGGGAGGTTGGCAGAGCGTAAGCCCTTTGGCCGACATAACTCAGATGGTTCAGAATCGGACGACTATTCTGAAAGCCTCGACCCTGACGATCCTCGTGTAACAAAGATCACGAAGGATTGTCTAGATGACTACGAGGATGAAAGGCGTAACGCTCTCAGGCAGATGGATTATCGTCAACGCAGGAAAGAACAACAGAAGATTCGTATCGAGTTTAACGTCTCCTGTGAGTTCTTCAAGTTGGAGCTATTTCGTGGTTTGACGGATACCTTCGCTGCAGCTATCTTGAAGCGTCACCAATTTTTGCTCAAGCTCGCTCGTGCTCTGATGATGTTTGGCGCTCCATCTCATCGAATAGAGTCGCAACTTATAGCTGCAGCCCGTATTCTCGAGATCAATGCCGAGTTCATTCATTTGCCGAACGTCATCATCTGCTGCTTCGGCGATAACGACACCATGACTTCTGAAACGCACTTTGTCAAGGGCTCCGGCGGTCTTGCTCTCGGAAATCTCCACGAAGTCCACCTTATTTACCGAGCCGTTTTGCACGATGAAATCAGCGCCAGAAGAGCGACAGAACAATTAGACGAATTACTTTCCGCTGAGCCCTTGTACTCGATCTGGTTCCGATGCGTCTTGAGTTTCTTCTTGTCGGTGCTTATATGCCCTTTGGCGTTTGGTGGTTCCTTCCTGGACATGTGGATTGCGGGCAGCGGTGCCTTTGTCCTGTGTTTCCTTCAGCTCAACGTCGCGACAAAGTCAACAATGTATAACAACGTGTTTGAGTGCGTCATTCCTTGTCGCCTTCTTAACTCTGTGCTAACTAATAGGGCTAGGATCACCACCGCCATGTTCATGTCTTTCACAGCTCGCGGTTTGAGCAGCATCCGTAGTCAAGTATTCTGTTACGAGGCCATTTCATCAGCTGGTATAATCGGTATCCTTCCAGGTTTCCTCATCCGTAAGTGAGTGTGCTACGGAATGCTACGCTAGGCTAACGCTGAAAACAGTGACAAGCTCTCTGGAGCTGGCATCTAAGAATATTGTATGCGGTAGCGTCAAGATGGTATATGCCCTCATATACACCTTATTCCTGGGGTTTGGTCTGCAAATTGGCTCAGACCTTTACCTTCTCTTCGACCCTACGGCCCGACACCATCTCGCAACGCTAGCGGCGAAGCTGTCTACCACGATCACCCTGATTGGCACATTCGCGACGGACAACTCAACGAATAGTACGCCACCAGCGAACGGCACATTTACCTTCACAAATGCTACCAACGTCTATATGGCGGACATTATCGACGGATGTTACCGCCCACCCTCGTTTTCCTGGTATATTCGGCCCTTTCCCTGGTGGACGCAATTCATAATTGTTCCCATCTTCTCTGTCCTGTCGTCCCTCGCAAACCTGCAACCATGGAAGTCAAAAGAGCTTCCCGTGATGGTCGTAATTTCTTGTGCTTCGTATGCGACGAACAAAGTCGCAAACCACTACATCTTCAACCGATCAGACATCGTTTCTGCTATCGGAGCGTTTACAGTAGGTCTACTGGGGAATATCTATTCGAGGAAGATGGGTGGTACAGCGTTCACCTCTATGGTTACAGGTGTCTTGTTCTTGGTCCCGGTAGGTATTTCATCCAACACAATTGTTTACACGTTGAAATTATTGCTTTTAGTCTGGGCTCTCCCAAGCAGGTGGTATCACAGCGAATGGGTCGGCAGTCGACGTTGGAGGTGCTATGATTGCGGTCACAATTGGAATTACCGTTGGTCTGTTCATGAGTCAGGCCATCGTGTACATGTTTGGCGCCCGGAAGAACGCTGCAGTGTTCTCTTTCTGACCTGGTGTCGGAAGCTCGGGATCTACTCCCATCTAGTGGATAGATACAACTGGTCCAGGTGCCAACTCTCGACCGCTGGTCGGCATGTTTGAATACGGTATCGTTGAATGTTCGAACCGTTTAGTCATCGAGCTTGCTCTGAACCCGGCGCAATTGACAATACAACTTATATCTCTGTAGTGACTTCTCTCTCTATCACGGAAAAAAAAAATACTAGATTCTAGAACAAGACAGCTGGTGCATTCTCCACGCTCTCGATGGGTGTCTTATGCCCAACAAGAGTTCTGATGTTATTGATACCATATCTTAATGTCATCCAGTTTGAGGATCGCAAAGCAAGTACGAGGTCGTCTGGAACTCACCGAATCATCGTTGGTCTTTCAAGGCTGATACCCCAACCATGCACACGGACATCCTTCGGGAACCCCATAGGTTCAAGCATTTCGGGACGGAACATCCCACTATTCCCAATTTCAACCCACTTTTGAAGCGCGGGATGGAAAGCAAAGATCTCAAGTGATGGCTATGCAATTGTCATTAAGACTTGATATTACTAGCAAACTTGTCGATACAAACCTCTGTGTATGGGTTGTATGCGGGCTTGAATCGGAGATCAGTCATACCCATTTTTTTGAAGAAGACACGCATAAACCCTAGGAACTTTGGTGACCTGGGTCCGTGACAAAAACAAAAGTGTACGCTTACCGATGAGGTCAGCCAACGTGAGATTTCGATCAGCGACGACTCCCTCTACCTGATGAAATTCAGCTAGGTGTGTGGCATCCATCGTCTCGTTTCGGAACACCCTGTCGATACTGAACAACTTTGCAGGCTGGAAACCATCTTGTCCCACTTGGTTCGAAACACTCGATTTCAGCCCTCTATCCTCATCTATTTCTTCACCTCTACATCTAGCAGCGAGTTTGTAGAGCATGGACGCCGACGAGGCGGTGGTATGTGTCCGCAAGAGGAGCTTGTGGGATTCTTCATCGGACCAAGGTGTTCGGTAACCAATTGAACCATACCCGCCGTGCTCGTGTACTACAGCAACACGCTTGTAGTAATCTTCAGGAGGTCCCAATGATCTCGATGGATCTATCACAATGATGAAGCCAAAGCTAGTAAAAGAGTGATAAATGCTTGCCAGATAGGTAAAATGTGTCTTGTATTTCTCTTGCCGGGTGAAGCTGCGGTACGAACAGAGCATCAAAGCACCAAAAACCTGACTCGACGAAGGAATTGGTTGGCATTTCTTCAAAGCTGACAATGTTGTCAGATGATCTGGTGAACGGTGGACATGAAGCATCATACCCCATCTCCAAGAATATATTACGGATCTCTTCACGGACTTTGAGAAGTGGGTGAAGTGCACCACCCGACGTCGGGATACCGTCGGCTTCAAAATTGTATTTTTTGAAGGAAGCTGTCTTCCATGTGCCACTGCAATCGATCAATATTCTCATTCATAATAAATCAGAAGAAGCGTACGAAGTCAGCATTTCAACAGTAAGATCAGTTTCTGGCTTCGCAATGGATGTATTGAATTTTTGACCTTTTTGTACCGAAAACCATTGCCCTTTCCTAGATGAGCGGTTCAGCGTATATCGTTAAAAAGACAAAGGAGGAGCCACTTCTGGATGATGAGTTTACGCTTCCGTAACTCGGCCAGGGCTTTTTCCCCAGCCTGAAGAGTTCCTGTAGACTCAACCTCGCACAACTCAAGGTGAGTTAAATCTGTTATTTGTGTGATCTCACGAGTGGGAGTGGTTAGCCGGATTAAACTTTGTGTACTACTGTATGACTCACAGCTTTCACGAATCCGTTACCCTCCTTTGTTATCCAATTATTCTTGAAGGCACGCCCTTGTCCAATCTTGGCTGTCTCATCACCGACTTTCTTCCTCAACTCTTGAACCCCCACCGGGTTTCCCTCTCCTTTCATTGGTAGAGCACCCCATACTCTAGCTTCATGTGATCCTTCTAGGACTATCTGTGCGCCCTCGTGCGTAAGGGTATGCGAGAACGCCTCATGGGTATCGTAAGAAATCATCTGCAGAATGGGCAAATAGATCTAATCGTATTCATACCATAAGCAACTTCGACCTACCTCACGGCTGAAAAGGGAGTTAAGCGCGCCGAGGATTGCAATCTGGGCTTCATGGCCTGTCGCTGGATCTCGTTCTCCGGGTATGATCAGTGTCCTCGTGTCTTGAATTGTACCTGCACCGTCTAGTGTGTCTAGGATGAGTTTTTGGATCGCTTCTGCCATGATTTTGCCGGGTAGACTGCCCGCTGATGGTGTGCTGTCGCCGACTTGAAAGTGAGAGTCAAATCTCATCTACAGACAAGGTCACGTGCCTGTCTCCTTGTCCAAACGCTACCATGGACAGCTCAAGACCATCAACGGGTTCATGGCACAAACCCTGGCAAGAAGCTTATAATTTGACTCATCCGACCCTTTCTGCAATACGCGACTCTGTGGGCTCAAGTACATCAAATTCTCGCATCATGCGCGTCGGGCAGCTCGACGCCGAACTGCTTGATCAGGAGCTGGTACAATTGCTGTCCGAGCCACTGAAAAAAGCCTTGAACCACATTAATGTGTGTCTATGCGTTCATTTGCACTCATTTTTGACGGCCGAATAGACCGCACTAAGAGTTCAATATGATTCAGAGTTGACTCTTCTTATCCAATTAATGCTTTACAAGTTTTCGCTCTGGAACCTTGGAGCCACTTACGGTGCCCGATTACAGGCTATGACGTACACCATTCAGAGGCGTCCTAGTGACTCAGCCTCTCTTACTCGTGCGTCTTCGTGTCCTAAACGATGAAGGTTTACCGTCAACATCCCGAATTACAGCTGGTGGACTGCCTCGGCGAACCCTCATCATTCATGGTGTGCTCACAATCGTCATTCCCTATTTCTTCGACCGTTTGCGTGCGCACGCATTGTCACGAGCCTGGCCAGATACACCCTCCAGCGATGCGCGTCGCATGGCTTGGCAGATCCTCACACGAGTAGAATCGACACATTCACTTCTTAGCCTATCGAATTTCATTGCCTTCTTACTAAACGGCCGGCAAGTTACGGTTTCCTGAGCTAAAAGTCAAGATTTGACATGCTACCTCAGGTATCGCAGTTTAGTTGACCGGCTTCTCGGGATGTCTCTCGTACCTTCATCGGGCCAAGTTAAGCGTGAAGTTAGTTATGAGTTCATGAACCGCCAGATGGTTTGGCATGCCTTCACGGTATCTCTCTCTCTCTCTTCCGGACACCGTCTTGTTTCAACCTTTATCCAGGAATTTCTTCTGTTTTCGTTACCACTCATAAACACAAGATCAGTTCAACGGCGAGTCGCGCGACTGATATCGCAATTAAAAATGCCAACGATGCGTTCGAATACGTCTCAAGGCCGGACTCCCCGGCGCAAGCACGGTAAATATGAAGCACTTCCGGACGATCAATGTGCTATTTGTGCTGAAAATGCATCGTACACTCTCAATCTGGGGTACACTAGAGATGCATTTTCTGTTGCATCCGCTATGGAAGGGATGCTGGAAACACCCAGAGAAGACGAAGTCCCGTCCTTCCCCATTTATACCCCATATATCACATCCTGCGGACACGTATACTGCTATCACTGCATCGCTGAACGTATGATGCGCACCGCTGATGAAGGGGTAGAATCTGGATGGGAGTGTTTGCGATGTGCGGAGAGCGTCAAAAGCGCAGACAGGTTAGAGGGGTCAATACCAGCACATTCAGATACAATGAGTGACTATGAGTTCAGTAGCGATCTGGACGTGACTGACATGTCAGGTAGTACGAGTAGCTACATGGGTTCCCTTTCAGAATAAGGAGTGTAGTAGTGTACGGACGAACCTTTCTCTACCGATACAATCAACACTGATAAACCGGGCTACAGGCTAGAACTATAGTCAGCTGGACCTGCCGGATTTAAATATATTTCTCGTGCTGGAGGATTTAACTCGATAACATGATTTTCTTTAAACGTCGCCCGGCCATGATGCTGTCAGTCACCCATTCTGGTGTGATTATGTGGATAGGATTTTTTGATTTTGTTGTCAAGATTCTATGAGTCTTTGAGCCACTGAGTCGTCGTGAAGTCACGATATGTGTTGCACCCCTAGGTGCCGGTCTAAAACAGAGAACATCGATAATGGCCGGTCAGTGAACAACAAGTGGAGCAACGTACAGCATGGTCCCGCCCGCCTGCACAATCAATCTTCTCATTTCGATGTCGGTGGTACCGTCGAGGTAACCATCAATGTACGCGCAAACATTGGTCAAAGTACCGTCTGTAGTTCCGCCTCCTTGTTGGAGGGAGAGTTTCCTTGAGCGGTCTTGGGAATACGCTGTTGCAGGAACTGTATGGGGGGCTCTGTCCCCTCCCCGCTGATGCCCGATGGCAGTAGAAACGACGGCGTCTAGATGTAATGAGATGAGGTAGGATCTTTGAGGAGCTTGCTTAGAAGATGCTTCGTTATAGCAGCCGAGGATTTCTTCAGTGCCAGAGACTGGTTGGTTCTGTGCTCAGAGCACATATTGGAACTCAACCGAAAACTTTTCTACCACAGACACAGGGCAGAGTGGTTGGTTGGTTGACCAGACAACCGATTATTTAGTGGGGTGATGCTCAAGGCTATACGTCGTCCTACTTTCCCAAGAAAAATGCCAGTAAAGTCGTACCAGGATGCTGTCAACGCCCTCAATTCTCTTCAAAGCAATGCTGCTACTCTCGCAGCTGCAAGAGCAGCTAAACTCAACAACGGGGGAGCTATTGCGATTATGAACGAGTTCGTTGCGAGAATAGGACTCACGGTATTTCTGATCTCCAATCGCATTCTCTTCTCTCATTTCTGCCCCCAGCCAGACGACCTCAACGCGCTCAATGTCATCCACATCACCGGTACTAAAGGGAAAGGATCGACCAGTGCTTTCACCGACTCAATCCTCAGACATGCACGCCCTGGGTTGAAAGTTGGCATGTCTCCCGTCTCTTTATAAGATCGTTCTGCTCAATTGACACAGGTCTCTTTACTTCTCCTCACCTTGTCGCTGTCCGTGAACGGATCCGAATCAACGGTCGCCCCTTGTCCGAAGAGGAGTTTGCAAAATACTTCTTTCAAGTCTGGGAAAGGCTTCAGGATAATCCAGTATGCTTTCCTTCCTTGCCCATTTACACCTCAAATATTAAGCCTTTATGCAGCCGGTCACATCAGGAAATGCCATCATGCCTCCGTACTTTCGATACCTGACTCTCATGGCATTCCATGTCTTCAGCGAGCTCAAAGTCGATGCTGCCATTCTCGAAGTCGGCATAGGTGGAGCAGGTGACAGCACAAATGTTGTCCCGAGTCCAGTTGTGACGGGAATCACGTCTCTTGGAATGGATCACGTTGCAGTCTTGGGAGGTACTATCGAAGCTATTGCATGTCAGAAAGCAGGGATATACAAGAAGGGTGTTCCCGCTCTCACTGTTGAACAACGCCACCCTTCTGTCAATTTGGAGGCTATTCTTAGGGAGACTGCCGCCAGCGTCAAGGTATGTGACGAAATCATGACTCGAATTGCGTTTTAATGTTCCTAGGCATCGGAATTTACAGTCGTGAAGGAACCTCCTGCTTTGAAAGGGATCAAACTTGGTGCGCCGGAATTCTTTGTCTTTCATGCTTCCTTGCTGATTTGTCTATCTAGGCCTCCCGGGTAGACATCAATTATTAAATGCAAGTCTCGCGGAACAACTGGCTCGAACCTTTCTTTCAAGAAAGGATGGATCATCGTGCTCTGATTTGATAACCGACGACTTTGTTGCCGGTCTGGAAAATGCCAAGTGGCCTGGCCGCTGCCAAACTGTATTGGACCCTAACTACTCGACGACGACCTGGTACCTTGACGGCGCACACACGGACGAGAGCCTCAAGTGTTGCGTCCAATGGTTCATAAGTCCCGACGTCACATTATCTGAGTCAGTGTCCGTGATCTTGCGCTCAGTCCCCAGCAATACCTTAATTTCAATACAGTGCATCTACGGCTGACCGCCCGTCGCGCGTCCTCATCTTCAATTGCACCCATGGTCGTTCAGGGGAAACCTTTCTTTGGACTATACTCGATGAGATCAAGGCCCAACTCTCGGCCTTCAAGAGCTCTGAAAGAGTCAACCGATTCTTCGATCGAGTTATATTCTGCAGTAATGTTACCTATTCTAATGGTCGTTCCAAGGGCGGTAAGTAACCCGAACGGTTTGCATCTCACCGTAACTCTACGTATTTTAAGCAGACTTGACCTCCATCCCACGTATTACTGCCGAGCACACTGGACCGACCGTCCAGGATCAGCTGAAACAAGCCTGGTTAGACATGTTGGAAGATTTCCCCGTTGACGCGGTCCATTCTTTCCCTTCCATTGAACATGCCATTTGGAAAGTTCGCAAGCACGCGGACACGAGACGTACGCATGTCCTTGTTACCGGCAGCTTACATCTAGTCGGGGGTGTTATAGAGGTAGCGGGATTATCCTCTACCGCTCTTGGAGATTTGTAGCCCCCAGGTTACCCACGCATGGACTGCCCATCGTCGAAACGTATTTATAATAAATTGATATGCTGACTTAGAGAGTATTTACCTTCAACAGGATTTTGTAGATTCATCCTTGCTATCAACTTCATAGTAAACAATAGCACTAGAATCATAGATGACTTTTGGGTGAAAATGGGACACTACAACCTTCAGGTAGGTTGCCAGTGACTAGGAAGCAGTAGTACAAGATATGTACAGAGTCCCTATGCCTTCGTTTATTGGCATAGTTAGGTAGCACTGGCCCCAGTCCCACTGGGTAGAATGACTGGCTGTATAGGCAGTGTGTACCTCAAACCAAGTTCCTCTAAGATAGTCTTGAGGTAGCGCATGAACGCGTTCCTGCGTGCCCAGCGCCCACCCCAGTCCTGCCAGTTCGAGCGATCTGGAAAGTTCAAATTCAGTACACTACACGATGTGTTCATGGAATGTTACACTTGCGTTCCATCGCTACAGTCAGGTGAATTGCGTTCTGATACTCCATCTTATCAATGTTGACACCACAACTTGACCACTCGCGGCTATTCGCAACGACGTAGGCCTGGATATGTTGTTTGAGCTGTTCGACGATTTCTAAGGAGGTATTGTAAGATATCGTGACGGTCGTACTCTCCCACCTGCCACAATGAGTCTCATGAATGGATACGGAGGGTTGTATACAACGTACATTGAGGTGCTGCGACGCATGTTGTGAACGAGCTTCGAGCCAGACAATAGAGAGTTTGGCACAATTATTTCCTGACCGTCAACTCGTCGGAACACGGTGGAGAAGAGGCCAAACTCCTTGACAACCAGGTATTGATCGTCAATCATTACCAGATCCCCAACATCAAAGACATGTGTGGAAAAGATGAAGATAAGCTGTCGACAATGTAAGTTGTTGTCTACAGTATGTGTAAAATATCTTACGGATTCGAACAGCAGCTGGGCTGAGTGGCCAAAGATGAACGAGAATCCGAGGATGATAGTTGCGAGAGGTACTAGCGAGGCCAATGTGTTGTTTCGATTGAAGATGAGCAAGCAAGCAAATGCGATAAAGAGCAGCGCAACGCAGACAAGGACCGCATCAAGCTTAGCCACTGCTGAACCGACGTCCTGTCCGTGTCATTAGGCGATATAGGGGCCCCGAGTTATGCGCTCTTCCCACCTTGAGACTTGCTGTTAGTGTCTTGCGTTCTCTGTAAATTCTTTGTACCGCCTCTCTCATCTCGCGTCTGCTGATATCACCATTTTCGTCTTTGTCAAAGAGACTAAACGCGGCGTGCTAGCTAGAGCGTTAATCTGACTGTTTTGAGAAGGCAACCAAGAAACACGGACAGCTTCTGAGGTAGATCGAAAGTACGGATAAAAATCTAAGAAAACAGACAATCATTCGATCAATTATAAGCGTCGGGAAGAAACAACGTACCCTCTACGACAAGGTGGGATCTCCCAGGATTTGTGGCTTTCAAGCCTTCAAACAACTTCTTCGCCAACTTCCTGGCCGAGTGGAGCACTCCCAATTCTCCATGTTTGTGAAACTTTGAATTTTTTAACGCGACCTGGCCGATAGCCCCGCCAACCTGGTCAACAATGATAGAAGCCATGAATCGGCGACGGCGACGCCTTGTCTCTCCTCGATTTAGGCCATGGTGTTGCTTCCTTTGAGGTGGGTGGTCAGCACCAGACTCGTGCTCCCCTTGTCCAGGAGGAGTGTCTGGTGAGGATGATGCCAACACACCACTGGAGTCCTTACGGTGCGTCCAAGCACCTGTCAGTCCCGCGAAATCGAGCGATGCGCCTATCGAGCTAAGTGCATTTTTGTGTACCTTCTTTCCCTGGGCTGTTTTTCGATTAGCGGCCACCGGGTGTACATTTGAAAGGCTATCGAGCGCTTTCAACCCAATGCGATTCTCGGCCAACCGATCTGCAAGCGCACGTTGGTGGAAATTGATGGCTACGAATCTCAAGAATAGTTTTTCCACGAACAGGATCACGGCGGCGGTGAAAAGGGCCTGCTCAGATCATATGACTAGATGAAACGGACGAGGAAAAAGGGAATACCTGCATGACACGGTTTATCACGACCCAGTAGGACCCTGATGGGTTATAGAAAGCCCGAATCACAGACAAAGCTATCCATGCCCATGACACGTCAAGAAGCAACTTTAGCCAAGCAGAAACCGCTAATGTGAGCTTTGGATGGGGATGAGTAAAAAGGGGTTTCGGGGGAAAGACAACAAGGAGGACAGACCTCTACTTGTGTCTTCAATCGTTCAACCTGGCCACCGAGGAGCAGAATGATGGTGACGATGGTGTCTGGTAACAAATCGACGACCAGATACGTTGCGCATGACGCTGCCCATATAACGGACAACCACAGGGACCATGCGTGTACTTGAGAGCGCACACCACTACTCTGGTACTTGAGGTCCACAACCAAAAGCGGAGTGATGAGAACTGCGGTGCCAATAATGCCAACCAGAAGGGTTCGAACGAGACGAGTCAGCTTCATAAAGGCAAGCCAGAGCGCCCTGCCTCTCCGAGCATGCTTGCCTTGGCGGGTCTCTTCCTCCGCACCCGAAGGCTCTTCGTCCCAGTCGAACTCGTCCGAGGTATTCGTACACGTATCTGATTCGACCTCGGCAGGTGCGTCACAGTCACTTTCCTTGACGCCCCGACCACGCCCCAAGAGGCCGTCGACGCCATTTGCTGATTCTGAAACTTCTGAAAAGTGAGAATCGTAGGTCTTTGCGGGTGGACGTATGGTTGTCATGGGTAAAGCATGGAAGAAACCGAACTGGACACCCTGACAGGTTGCTCCACACCGCAACGATCTTGGCAACGTTGTCGTCACAGTTCATCTATATACACAACATTCACTACGCCTGTTACCCTGGTCGATGCTGCTATGTGAGATAGATGCGAGGGCATGATGGCCAATACGATGCTGAAGACAAAGGGAAGAGTAGCATGGTAGCATCTGTTACTTTCTTGCCAGAGCACCCGTATCTCACTTGAGACGTCGCCTCATGGTCCTGACATCGTCATCCAGAGATGGTGAGGTGGGCCGCTTCTGCTTGGAATGAAAGATGAGGATGGCACAGAGGGTAAGACAAGGTACGCACACGATCGTTTGACAAGACGGAATCTTGGGCAAACATTGAAGCGCCAGACTGCTGGGGAATGCATGGCTTACTGCCTTCAACCATCCCTTGACGCAGAGAGCTGGCTTTAAACGGTTGGGTCAGAGGTGGCTCATCCGTGCACCCATTAATATCGGCGGGTACTAGCGCAGAACGTAACGCCTTTTGACGCGCTAGTGCACTTTGGCCGAATTGCTGGGTGGGTTCCGGTTCCGTTTGGACATTGGTAGGCCCAAGTATGTCCCTAGCTCTGCCCAGGATACCTTCACGTGTCTCTGGGAGGGACCTCAAGGTGGGGACGACTTGCTGACGTCTGGACTTCTTAGGTGGGACAACGGGGACAACAAAGTCCATGAGCGTGGCTCCGTTCTCAGTTGCGTCGTTGGCCGGTGTGTATGGAGACACGAGGGCGATTTCTTGCTTGACGAGACACTGAATCGTGTCTTTCGTCAACGCGTTCTTCTTTGCACACTGCTCGATGTGTGCACGCTTTTGCTTGGCTGACTTTTTGCTCGTCCACTGTAGACGGCAAGCGACACATTTGGATAACCGAACGAGTTGAGCGTCAGGCAGGTCACCTGGAGGGTCTTTTCTGACGACTGAGGTGGGACGAGAGGGACCGGGACCGGATGGTCGTGAGGAGGGGGAGGTTCTATAGGCGAAGCGGGACAGAAGGACTCGTAGTCGTCTCAGTCTCTCTACCAGGCTCTTTCAAGGGTCGACTTACTAGTACCCTCTTCAGCTGGCATGACGGGCGACGCGTTATTTGGCCTCCCACACTTTCTTTGTTGCGGTCAATATCATGGAGGTCCAAGAACAAGTACTGCAGATCGTCACCCTCGCAGCCTCACAAGTCCCAGAACAAGTCAAACGCGCTACAGACCGCCTCAAAAACTTCCTCGACACCCGCCCGGGTACCTACAACGCGCTCCATCGCATTGCCGCAGACCCCTCTCAGCCACTACACGTCAGACAACAAAGCATCATCCAGTTCAAGAATGCGGCTCTCTCTCACTGGAGGTCCAGGAGGTACTCCCTCCGTCCTTTCCTACTTCGCGCCCTTTGATCATTTGTCCAGACTCTTGAGTGAGGATGACCGTACACAAATCCGTCTTCGATGCTTCACGTTCTTATCCGAAGCGGATGACACCGTTCGTGCACTTTAGTTTCGTTTCTTCTCCAGCTCATCTCTGCCCAACAGATTGCCGAATGTAACAAGGTGATTGTCGCAAAAATCGCACGGCTTGACTACCCTCACAATTGGTACGTCGCGCCACTCCGCTCAACTATGCGTCGTTCAACGGCATGTGTATATTAGGCCAACTCTCTTTACGCAAATCATGCCTCCCATCGAAAGTGGCCTGCTTTCCTTGGTCAACTCCCCGAACGTGACCGCTCAGTCAACACTCCCCTTGAGACGTAGTTTGAAAGTCCTCAACTCTGTCGTCAATGAGTTTTCCGGTATGAAGATGCTGACAGGCATCCGGACAATGTCCCAGGTATGATAACCTCCTTTGACACACAATTCCTGTTCATCTCCGTCGTCAGGTCACGGACCAGTTACGGAACATCATCCTTGCGTACTATTCTCAACTCTTCCAGATGATATTGAGGATAGACGGCTTCCTCGATCAAGAACGTACCGCTATATCCATCGTGACAGCTCATCTCCTTTACAAGTGCCTTGTTAGGATGGCGTTGTGGTCGTGGCCACGCATTATCAGGGATGAGAAGGGTGCACTTACCGAGCTCAAAGAATGGGCAAGTATTGTTTCAAGGTTCGATGTTGACCCTAACTTCTCGACATCGTCATTGTAGTTCCTTCAATTGTTTCAGAGTTCCACCAGTCAGCTGAGAGCGCTCTCAGAGCTGCGTATTAGCCTCATCCTTGCTGTACGATCCATGCGAACTTCCGATCAAATTACGACCCTTTCCATTCAACACTTGACATCGCACGTTCTTGTTTTCGGGAAATTCTTCCGAAGGTTACAGCAGCTTGACGCCGCAAAGTTTGTTGAACTCCCAACGTGTAACGACATGGTGTTGTACTACTGGTCAAAGGTCGTAGAAGCCACCAACCATCGCTCGGGGGATATGATTCAAGGTATGTGGGAATTTGTCGGTGGATTTGGACTTGATCCATTGCGCGACATTAGATTCCGAGACCGCCGTCTACCCAGTTCGATTCCTTGTGCAAGCCATGGTCCTTTTTAAAGAAAACCTTGCTAAATGGACTCCTTTCCGAAAGGGCGGACCAATCACAGAGACAAGTACGCAAAAATCTTGTGTGGTCTATTCCTCGCTGACTTTCTGCAGCATTGTCCCAACAATTTGTCGAAGATTCAGTCCGGTTGCTTGTCACGCGTTTCATTCCTCTAAATCCATCCGATCTCGACAATTGGATAGAAGAACCTGAGGTATGGCTCAACGAGGAAGATAAAGAAAACGAACAATGGGAATATGGACTTCGTGTGCGTCTCCGCAATCCTTAATGCTCGTCCGTTTCTAATAGGTGTAGCCCTGCGGAGAACGTGTCCTCATGACACTCGCGGGACAGTATCGAGACTATGTTGTTCCCCTGATGGAATCCACCTTCAAAGCTATGATCGGTGGGTATAGCAGCTTCAAGCCGTCTTTGATACTTAGCCTTTCACTCAGAGCAACCAACCACGGATTTGCCGAGTGTCGTTGAAAAGGAGGCGCTATACTGTGCGATAGGAAGATGCGCCCCAAGGCTTCGTGATGTTATTCCATTTAACGAATGGATGCGTCACAAACTTATTGTCGAAGTAAGAGAGACAAACCCAACGTATGTGTGGTTCAATACCCTGTCGCGATATCTGACCACATCGTAGTTTCCCAATCATTAAGCGTCGTATTGCATGGTTGATTGGTAAATGGGTTGGTGACAGCTGTGCACCTGCATCGGATCCTATCATTTGGGAAATTCTTGTCCACCTGTTGCAAGACAGGAGTCCAGGATCAGATACGGTTGTTCGACTCACCGCGGCAAACGCACTACGTGAATGTGTGGATGTGAGTAAATCCATTACTGCTCATTAGCATCAGACTGGTCGCTGAGCTGAAGCGTACTAGACCGTTGATTTCGACGCGACAGTCTTTGCTCCTTTCTTATCCGTTACTATCGCCGAGTTGATTAAGCTTATGAGCGAGGCGGGCTCGATAGAGATGAAACAAAGACTTGCGAAGAGCTTGAGTGTAATCGTTGAACGTGCTGACGAACAAATCGTCCCACAGATACGAATAGTCGCAGAAGCGATCCCTACCCTATGTGTGCACGCCTTCCTTGCTCTTGGCTCGCAGCTAACAATTGTCTCAGGGACTGCTGCTGGAGAAGAGTGGCTGTTCAAAGCGCAGCTTCTTGAAGTTGTGAAAGGCTTGATCTTGGTAAGTTTGTCACAGCGTGGTCTAATACTTCTCACTGAGGGCACCATAGTCTTCCAAAGAATATTCTGCTTCTCTCATACCACTCGTGGTCCCTCTGGTTCAGGAAAGTTTGTCACCTGGGGTAAGCTTTTACGCTGATCCCTCTTCCCCCGCTTAATCCCGTGCAGGTCGCCATCAACCTAGATGAGGACGGCATCAATCTCTGGCTTGCTGCTCTTCGAAATTCCACCTCCTTCCAGAGCACTCTAGCATCGAACCTTCTTCAACTCTTTCCTCATGCATTGGCATTACTCGCAAATAACTTGGATCTTCTAGGGAAGATCACACATATTGTTGAGTCCTACCTCTTTGTGGATGCACTTCTTGTCCTGCAGGTATGTCAATAGAATATCTACTTCTCTAGATGCTGATAATTCCTATTAGAATTTTGCTCTTGACCTCATGAGTGCTGTCATGAGTGTCATGCTTGGCCAAGCCCTCCAGACGAATCAGCGAGGCGTTTTGAATTGCGTGAACTTTATGTTGCAGCTGGCTCCGTCGTCGCTGTGGGGGGAGCCAATGCACAGATCGGGTTTCTTCACTCACCTTGCAAAGATACTCGGAGATGATAAAGTAGGACTTGTTCTTTTGTGCTTGTTTGTGTTATTCAGTCACGCGACAGTACTCCTCTCTCATGTTGACAGAGTGTGTCTTCGTCTTTGCCCGAATTGCGTTAACTGATCGCGAGATGTTCATTCGTCTTGTGTCTGCTGCGGCCGCGGTTGGAGGTGTACGCGAAGAAAATGTTTGGGAAGTTATCTTGGATCAATTTTGGAGACAGGTACGAGCCCACTTTTTCTGTCTTACCCGTTAAATCTTATTTTCTACACATCAGTTTGATCATATGTCGGAACCGCGACACCGCAAACTTCTGGCTCTCGCGATTGCATCCCTCGTCTCAACCGGTCGCCAAGAAGTACTAGAACGTGTACCAAACGAAATCTTCAATCTTTGGACAGATGTCCTTTATGAAGTGAGAGAAAGTCGAAATCACACCGAGGATGGTGAAGACGGGTCAGTTTTAACCAATGGTCGTTGGTGTCACCTAACTATACGGTGCCTCTTAGTGGCCTCCATCTGTACTGGGATATAGACAGTATCCCGGTATCGTATTACTCTGGGTCTGAGGACACCCTGGAGTATAATCGCCGCAAATCGGTAAATCTGTCTTGTATACTGTGTATCGACATTGCTCAGTAATTTTTAGCTGTACGAGCGTGATCCAGTGCGGGCACTTCAGCTCACGGCGACAATTACAAGTGCATTGCAAGAAGCGGAGCGAGTTTGTGGTAGCGCACGATTCAAGCTTGAATATCTTGACAAAACAGACCCTACGGTGCTCAAACAACTTCAGACAGAACTCGCCGGCTGAGGATTGGATTGGAAGAACCATATTTTTCTTGCTTTCACGTTTCTCTAGTCCTGGGTTCAGCCTTACTGCCGCATACTCCCGTTTTGCATACCAGTTCAACAAGTTATTACTCAGAACCACACAGCATCATCGAACCATGTGCCCTAGTGTAACTCGAATCGCATTCTGCCTGTCCATCGCAGTTGGTACACGTATCGGGATAGACGACCGCGTGCTTTCCATGTAGCTTGCGCTTTCAGTCTCCAAAGCGGGTGTCTGGTTTGGCTTGGTATGACAAGGACAACCCGGGATGCAGTAGTTGATGGCGGTGACAAGCGCATCTTCTCGAGAATCGACCACAGTTTTGCGAAAGTACTTGGTAGCGAATGGGAAAGCATACACGAGCAAGACTGGAAAGGGGAATGGGCATGGGCTGGAGTCGATGTCGCGCGCCCATACTTCCCGATCACACGAGAACTGTGTGAGTAGTGCCAATAAAATGATCCCCGCTGCGTATAAGAAGACTTGGGGAGGTATTCATTTGGGATGACTATGACGTTGAACAGGGAGATACCTAGTGCAGCATTGGTCCAAACCAATGCCACGAGAGCTTGGTAGGCAGCGGTGAAACGGGTGTGAAGGGCGCCGTCGGACTCGAACACGAAGAGACCGAGTACTGTTGGATCAGGATGATTAGCAGCGCATCAGAGTAAGAGTTGTTCTGGACTTGCATATCTGAAAGGGAAGAAGGACGACGACCCACGTTACCTCCATGCAGACGATTTGTGGAGAGGAGAATATCTTCTTGAACATCCTTTCCGGGGATATGTACAGTAGATGGCGAACAGCGGGTTCAATACTCACGTCCACATGGCACCAACGAACGCAAGACATGGGATGGTTATCAGGGCGCCAAAGTTGCTGGTCTTGCCATACCCGTGAAGCCAAAGAACGACGGCAAGGAAGATGCATACGAGGGATAACAACGCAATCATGCCTGGTAGGTTGGCAGTCAACTCCGAAAAGACTCGTTATCAAGTAGGAATCGACTCACCCATCCACAACTTGCGAGCAATCCTAAAGCTCATAGCCATGATCTACTAGTAGAGACATGTTCCAGCCGTGACGCGGGCCACAACATGATTGCGGCTGACCTGTATCGGGGGATGACATTTTATCCTGTAGGGATATCTACCAGTGGTTTCGATGACCCAGGATTCAAAATGACCATCAGGATGGTGGAAGGGAATATCCAGTTGGGAATGTTAGTACTTGAATGAACACCGCCACTACTCACCTGCTGATGGAACGCGATGAGGTCTCCAAGCCCAGCTGTGAGCGCCTTTCAATGTATCCTTCTCTACACGGCTTATCATGTCCTGCTCAAGTCTGTTCTCGTGCCAAGGAATTCGTCGAGTTTCACGATCAAGTCGAGGCGCGTTGAACTCATGCATATTTACGTGTCACTTTGACGTGTTTTGCAGACCAGTGTTCGCCTCCTTGATTCGTTACAGTCGTTCCTGTCCACCTTCCAGAGGGACTTGTCTACTGTATCTAGCCAATTATCCGAACTTCAGGAACGCAGTACCGATATCGACAACAGACTCAAGGGTCGTCGGGTTCGATCTCTCGCCCTTCTTTGTCTTGTGATTAAACTTGTGCATAGAGAATCGAGAAACCCTTGTCGAGTCTCATATCTGACCTGACCATACCACCTGCGCTGGCTACGACTCTACTCGATACTGAAGTTGGGGAAGCGTGGATACCCGCAGTTGCCGACTTTGAAAGGCGGCTCGATAACCTACATGCGCGGTCACGTGTCAAGGCTGCTAGAGAACTGGCAGATGTCGTGGAAGCCCTCCGAATAGTCGTATGGTTCTCTCTACGGTTCCAGAGAAGATGTTCACACAAACTTGCCAGACGGCGACAAAACTTCGCGCCTTCTTCCTCGCATTGTTGAATGCGATAAAGAATAGCGTGACGACCAACATGCAGGTGCTGCAGACCTCTGGGTTTCTCAAATACCGTGCCTTGTTTGGTTTCTTGAAACGTCGAGCTGAACCTGTGGCAATAGAGATTCGAGAGTCGTACGTTGCTGCAACTCGTACGTACTATGAGACCGCTTTTCGACGATATATTCGCAGCCTTGGTTGGCTGAGGGTCAGTTTTGTCGCCATTATCAGTCGTTTGTCCATGATCGATGGTCTTTAGGCGCGGGTCACTGAGAGATTCGAAAGTATTGCAACGATATCAACTGAAGATGATTGCGATCATGTAGACTTTGAGCGACTGACGTATGCAAAGTTGGACGGACCCGCTGTCGTACTCGCGTATCAGGCTGACGACAAATCCCATGTGAGCACGCCATTTTATTCGCTTGTGAACGAGCTAAGCTTCCTTTGAAGAAAGAGCCGCTTGAAGCTATCCCGAGGTCCCTCTTCTTGGTTTTAATGGACAACGCGACAGCAGAATACTCCTTCATTACCTCGTTTTTCTTTGTTGGACCATTGGAGCCCTCCAAAGAGGCAGAAACCCCACTCTCGCATACATTGGCGGAATCGCATGATCGTAAAGAGGTCGACGACAATGATTACGCGACTGATTCAGAAGCAATGACGCCCGTTCCGAATCCAGCAGCTTCTGGGCCCCAAGGCGTTAGCCGTCTCTCCACCATGGACAAGACTGAACGAGCAGAGCTCACCAATATTTGGAAGAAGATTTTCGACCCGGTTCTGGAATATTCAAAGGCGCGTCGTTGATGTCGAGTCCCAGGAAGGCAAGCTTATTGCTGTTTAGACGTTTCTGACTTCCGTCATCGAACCTCCTCCGCCACCGACGCCTCTCCTGATCATGGTCAGGTTGACTGAAGCTGTCACTGCAGAGGTTCAGAAACGCGAGTGCCCGCCTCTGGAAACGTTCTTCTTCACAATGCGTCTTCAGTTGTGGCCCGTGTTCCAAAAGGTCATTTCGGAACACTGTGATTCGCTCAGGAAATTGTCAGAACGTCCCAGCGGCTACTTTAACAAGACGTCTCCGATGACGGACGAGTTGGTGATGGATGCACGTGTCAAGGTGCTCGTAAACCTGCCCCGCTAACAATCACTTGCAGATTTGCAAACGCTACATTGTCTTGTTCCAATCATTGGTCCTGCTGACAGAAGGAAGCGAAGAGACCATGATATTCAGCAAGTAAGCTCTCGGGGTTGTTTACGTATGCTGGGGAATGACCCTCGGTACATAGCCTCTTCAGGCTTCAGCAAGAACTGAACAAGTTTATTCTTCGACACACGGAACAGATTACGGACAAGGTTGCAAAGGCTACTAAGCAGTCCTCCATCTACGAAGTACTGTTGCAAGGCCTTATTGTAAGTCCACTCTGCAGGCTCAGCGTTGTGCAACTGCAAACATGTGTGTACAGAAGGGAACCCGTCTGACATCGCATCCTAAAGCTCAAGGAGAGCTCAACTTTTGGACGGAAAAGGAAGAGGCAGCGCGAAGAGTTATCATATCTGCTGGTAAAAGGAGAGTAGTGTGATAATAAAAATGCCATTATGTCCTTGTAATGAAAGATGATGTCCATTTGTGTGGATCCGACATAAATTACGCAGAAAAAAGAATACCCAAGGTTGAGATAGTTAGATGGTCAAGGAGAGCAAAATTAAAAAACGCTGGATAGAGCGTCAAGGGCCTAGCGTGTGCAAAGTTGGCTTGGAACTGGGCAGATCAATGGTCGGCATGAATGACAACGTGCCAAGTACTGAGGACTCGCCTACTATCGGACCTTGGTATGGATGGAAAAGAGGACTTTAACAGACTCGAGGTGCCATTGGGCTTTCCAATCCCAAGCTTGTTCAGGACGTCCCGCACTTCACCCGATCCAGCCGTCACTGCTCGCTTCTTGAATCTAGGTTTCGGTTTCGTTGGAGCCAGACGAGGGGCATGTGCGTCAAATGACATCGTGTGATCGAGTGTTGACACAGAGGGGACTCGGACGAGATTCGGATTGGAAGCTCCTGCTCGCCCTTCTAATGCATCCCTCAGGTCGGTAACGCCGACGCCACGCACAGATCGGGTCAGGCTCTGGAGGGAAAGATTCTCAATCGCCATCAGAGCAGGTGACAGCTTAAGTAACGGTGATCCATTCTCCGTCAGGGGCCGGTGTGTATTAGGTCGTTCGAGTGCTAGCACGAACCAGTTATTTCACGAATAAGATGGGAGCGATTTCAGAGACTCACAATCTCTTAATGCGGCTTGTGCAGACCATTGCGTAGTCAATCTGCGGAACAATCCCTGCCGGTCCAGGGCGGTTGCCTCTTGAATATTTTTAGAGGAGACGATCAGCGAGAGTGCTTCCTCGGCATTGACATGTGACCATGCCGTTCTCATCTCTGGTCTTGTGATGGGGGGAAACATGACCTGTTTTTCGGGTGGGCGTAAAACACCTGGAGTGAACACTGCCACGCGAGGAAGAGTGGTTGCGCCATGATGCAGTGAGGCGAGTGCCTGTGACAATCGCAACACATGAGCACTAAACTAGAAGAGCTTTGCCCACCCTTACGTTTTCCGCAAGTTTTATCAGCTCAGCGCAGTCCCACATCTGCCCAATGACAAGCCAGACACGAGTAACGACCTCCCTCAACGCCTTGGCCCGCTGGCACACCAAAGGGTCCGACTCGTCATTTATTTGGGACGCTGCGTCCAGGGAGAGAAGCATCGGCACTCCAGTTAACAGGCCCCGGACAGGAACCACTTCGTGTATGGCGGTGAGAACATGGAGAATGAGCGCGTGATCCGATAGCGACGCGAGGGTCGCAGATGAAACCTTTTGCGGTGTGTTTTCTAGTAGCCTTTGGGTGTTGGAAGCTTTCCGTGACCGTGTGACACGGCGGGAGGAAGAGGGTCGAGATACCGTGATCTCTGTAGCTTCCATACTTTGACAAGATGGGTTGACACTTGGCGTCGTGGATGATACCCCTATGGACGCGAGGTCGCCGTTCAACGAATGCGCTGGAGATGGCGCAAGATCGGCAACAGGCCCGAGGGTGGACGAGGTGGCCAACATGAACAGATAGGCATGGGTAGCATGTAATGACCGCGTGCCTGGATCACCAAAGAGTGTTAAGCTGATGTTGCTGACCTGGATAAGACAGTTTTCTTCTGTCGCTTGCCTCGAACGTTTGATACAGCCCAAGTCACCGCGCTTCGCAAATTCTTGACGCAAGTATGTGACCAGCGTATGCGCATAGTCACTTCTCACCGCATAATCACCATCACACAAAAGGTTCAGTGTTTCATACCAAATCTCTCCAGACACCCTTCTGCGCTGCGGAGCCTGAGAACTTGGTGGCGAAGTGTCACTGCTCAGCAGGAATGATGATTCAGGAGACGCCAGGCTCTTTTCACGTTCATCCCTGTTCGCTGCATCTGCAGCCTGAATAAGACCCGAGAGGCCAGCAAGCAAGCATCTGATTGCTTGTGACCGCCGTTTGTTGTAGTCATCTCTATCAAGCGACGGTGCACCATGCACTTCGACTGTGACTAGACGACTGATGAGTTCGCTGGCCAGATCTTGTATCTGGTCAGAGTAGTAAACGTGGGTACCTAGAGAGACGATGCATTCCACTAGCAAAGGAAGGAGGTCGTCGTCGGGGTTGGCAGAGACTGTGCGGAGGAGTAGTGTGACGAGATTAGATATGATGTCAGACGTGGAGAGGTTGACCAAGGGGATTGGTGAGGTGAAGACAGTGGTAAGCATCTTTGTCAGTGTTTTCTGCTGGTGAGTAGAGGCTGTAGTATCTTGAGACTCGAGCAGACGCTCGACCAGGCGGGAAGGCACAGCATATCGATACTGGTACTGAGTCCATTCACAAGCTTTCCGAGCGAACCAGCAGCATTGCTCTACCCTTCTCCAGAGCTGCTGATCGACTATGATCTCGAACGTAGCCTGCAATATGAGACCGATCTGAGCTGCGTTGGAATGCTGTAAGAGGAGGGCAAAGGCACGAAGTGATGCTGTGAGGATGTCGGCAGAGGAAGGGCCAGATTCGCCGTCGACGTGAATATGAATGGAAGCCGCTCTCCTTTGATCAGGGGGACGTGTACGGAATTCTGCCATGTAGACAGATGGTGTATTGTCCTTGACGGCAAAGGTACTGTGTCATGAGAAGATGAGCAATGGCGGGCAGTGTGAAGCCAAGGGACAGACCATTCGTCGAGGAGCTTTGGTTCAGAATGGAGGACGTGGAACAGGAGTGCACGGATAACTCGGGAGACCTGGGACTTGAACTGTGTGGAAGAAAAGTATAAAGCTTCCGAGTTGACTATGCCAGAGATGGCGGCTAGGCCGACGAGACGCGTCCTGAAAAAGGTTGGTGTGGCGAGTGTGCGAGATGGATGGACGTACCTGTTCCTTAGCTCGTAGTCGACGGACTTGATCTCTATGGTGGACTGTCTTGCAAAGTGGGTGAGCACTGCGAGATAGTTGTGGGTGAGATCGGCGTCGACGCCAATGGCGCGGCCATCGGTGTAGGTGGACCAGGCTGTGAACTAGTGGCGGTCAGGGGGGGCGGCAAGAGTGGCGGGGTACGCACGACGCTTGCAGCACGGGCAGCGATTTCGAGGTCGGCTGCAACGAGGTCGAGGGTGAGTTTGAGCGCTGCGAGGAGTGCGGGGGAGAGGAGTGAGATGTCGCGGCGGCACTCGACGGCGAGGGCGCGGAGGATGGCGAGGGTGACGAGGAGGGCGCTGTGCGGTGTGCGGGTGTGAGGCGAGCTAGAGGAGAAAGAGGAGGTGCTCACGCGCGTGCCCGTGTGTTGCCCGCGCACGTCTTCGCGGACTCGACGCGCGCGCGTTTCTCGAGCTCAGCGCCGAGCTTGTGTATCTTACCTGGCTTGTTCGCTGCGTAGTACGCCAGGCGGGAGAGCTCCTGCGCGTTCGGGCGGTGTTCAGCGCTCGACGACGGCGGGTAGCAGGCCGCGACGAGGGACACGTGATTGGGCGTGAAGAGGTGCATGAGAGTGAAAAACAAGAGCCGTGGGAATTTACTCGTCCACGTCGCTCCCCTCGCCAAGCACCCCGCCCGACACCACACCGGCCCGCACCAGCCCGGCCACCTCCCCGTGCGATCCCAGCCATCGCTTGCTCACCATCCAGCCCGACACTCCCCGCGGCGGGACCACAACACCCTCCTTTGGCGGTCCTCGGTACCGCTCTCGCCGCCCAACACCCCGCCGCGGTCGTTGCACATTGTCCGCGCGGTCCTCCTCGTCCAGCGCATCGAAGAACCGTTGCAGTTGCACGCTCCGCCATGCGTATCCCCGTATCCGGAACACCGTACGGGTCCCGCTCTCGTCCACCTCCACCTCTGACTCCTCCGACGACATGCATTCCAGCTGCAGCGCACCGTCAAACGTCACATCCTCAAAGATCGCCATCTTGTTTCGTGCCTCAGAGCGGTTCCCGAGTTTCTGGTTCTGCCGTCAGCCAATGTACCTCTAGTGACCATAAACACCCACAACTTTACGTCGACTTATCCGTCGTGCACGCTGTGCCTTGACTTCTTCCCGTTGCTTGTGTGCCCGTGCCGCAGACTCGTCCCTCTGCGCCTTGAACTTTTGTCGCAACGTCACAAACGCTTGATCAAACACCGAATCTAGCGTCTTCTTCCCAAAGTCCTTGTCTGGCACGTATCGGTACAAGCCACGGTTCGCCTTGAGGTCCTTGAGCACCAGGTCCTTCATCCGTCCATTGTGCACAGACTGTCGCGGCGTCTTGTTCCACACGAACCGCACTGGTTCATCCGGCCCCAGTGCCCCCACCCCCACATGACTGTCCGGCAGTTACGTGTCCGTCTCCTGCACCATGACACGAAACAAGTGATTACGAATAGCGTGCTAGACGTCA
>JBBPUD010000051.1:0-97909 GCA_038094475.1 Phylloporus aff. rhodophaeus | reverse complement strand
GTTATTGGGCCACCGACATCTGTATGGACTACTTGTAGTGGTTTGGTGGTCCGCTGCTCACTCCTGGACTCAAAAGGAAGCTTTTTCATCTTTCCAATTGTACAAGGTTCACAAAATTTCGGAGTTCTGGTAATGGCATCAATACCATGTAGTTGGCCTTGTCTGACCATGGTCTGGATTCGTGGAACTGAAATGTGTCCCATGCATCTGTGTAGTAGATTTATGTCCACAGAGGTCAGCCCAGATTCCGGTATGGTTTGTGGGGTTGCAGTTGCATGATAAAGTCCATCTGCATGTGATCCCATGAGAACTGTATAAGGGCCCTTCTGTATAAAGCACAAAGTAGCATTTGCTGGGAAAGATGTGGATAATCCTGCTTTGGCCAGTTTTGGGACAGAGATAAGGGACAGTGTGAATTCTGGAACATGTAGGACATCACTGAGGGAGATTTCATATCTTTTTCCCTTTATGATAGATCGAAGAATGACACTTCCAATTCCAATTGCCTTAACTGTGGAATTGTCTCCAAATTGCACCGAGCGAGGTGGGAAAAAAGTGGAGTAGGATTGGAACCATTTCCGGTGTGGAACCATGTGGGATGTTGCACCTGAGTCAATGATGATAGGGAGTTGAGATGTGGTCTTGGGATCGGACGAGACATAAGCCTGAATCCGTTGGTGTAAGGCATGATCTACATGTTCACTAGTTACATGTTTTGGATCTGGTGGTTCCACTTTCCGGTCGGAAGCTCTATCCACATTATTTGCCTTTTCTCTTTTGTATTTCTCCTTCAGTTCTGTAGGCCAGAACTGATAACTCTGACACTCCTGTGTGTTGTGTCCCATAGTGCGGTGGTATTCACACCACTTGTCCCCTTTGGGCTTCTTTTTCCAGTCAGATTTGGCTGCATATGCCAAATTGGAGGTGTTCGGAAGCCTCAGTCGGGCATCCTCAGAGAGAATGCGGGTTTCCACCATGTCGAAAGTAAGTTTTGCCTCTTCAGTTGTGTTGATGACTGATGAGGCAAATGCATTTCATTCTGCAGTTTTGGGAAGAGAGTTTAGAAGAATGAATGCGAGGATTTTTCCATCAACAGGAAACTTCATTCTGGTGAGGTGTGACTCAAGGGTACAAATGGAGGCAATGTGGTTGGAAATGTTGGATTTCCCATCCCATTCTGACACAAAGAGTTGCTGGAAGGAGTAGAAGGAAGAGACAAGGTTTGATGCTTGGTGAAGATTTATGAGAGCATCATAGAGATCCTTCACAGTGGTGTGCTGTTGTGTCTTGATAAGGAGTACATCTGAGATGTGGTCCTGGATTATTTCATGAGCTTTCTCATCACGTTCTATCCACTTTCAGGTGTCCTCAGTAGAATTGGCTCCAGAAGCAATTTCGGAAGCGATTTTGGGCATACCAGTTTGACTGGCACTGAGAGTGGGTGTGGTGGTTGAAATTAAGTCAGTACCAAGGACAACACCAAGGACCTTTTCACACCACAGTTTGGCTGTGATGCAAAGTTTCCATATTTCGAAGTTTAAAGGTCCAGTCAGAGCTGGACAGACAATGGCAGTTTCACTGTGGTTGTGTTCAGAAGGCATTTCAGAAGGCCCAGGATGCGTCAGGGCAGAGACGAAGATGGAGTGGGGTGAGTCGTGTAAGAATAAGATTCCTACTAGTGTGCGCTAGCAGGGCTCATAACCTGTTGAAACTATAGTAAGGGCAGGTGTGCCCACTACAGTACTACATTAGCTAGAACTACAATGAAGAAACAACTGGAGTCTCACCTCAGTCACTGCCCACGATGTGAAACACAACTGAGGTGAGAGAAAAGTAATGTAAGGCAAAAATATGGGAGGAGTTGTGATCACGTAAAACTCTGGAATGTCCAAATTTGTATAAATGGAATGAGTACTGAAAACTGAGTGTTTCCGGTCTTCCCAAGGTAAAAGTGCTTCAAGACTATCAGGAGTGGCTGCACGGGAAACTTCTGGAAGTGTCGGAAGTGCGGGAATTTCGGAAACATCAGAAGCATTTGAAGATGTATGGAGTTACACTTTGACAGGTAGCACTGTCCTCAACGGAATCGGAGTACATCGGACTTAGTAATGCCAGACAACATTTGGCTTGGTTACAGACTTTCTTCAAGGAAATCGGATATCCGCAGGCCGGACCTACCACCCTCCACTGCGACAACCAAGCAGCCATCATCCTTTCTCGGGATCCGCAGTTCCACACCTGGACAAAGCACATCCAGCAAAAGTACCACTTCATCGGCAACGACCTAGTCGGAAAAGGAGAGGCAATCATCCGGTATGTCCCCACCAGAGATATGGTAGCAGATATCCTCACAAAACCCCTTCCGTGGGAACAACACTGGAAATTTGTTCGCGCTATGGGTCTCCGGTTGCGCTCGAGTGGGAGTGTCAAAACCTAACTCCGGATCTCTGGACTGCTTTCGCAGCCAACTCCGGAGCTCCTTCACGTTCCACTTGCTTCTTTCCCTCCGGAGTTGGTGTATCCCCCTTTGGTATCATTCCGCCTCATGTGTGCAACACTGTGGTGTCCCTCATTGATCCAATACTGCACTGCTTCACCTTTCAGCCTTCCTTTGTAGGTATGCCTATTCTCGCCTACTCCGGTCCGGAGTTATCCGGAGTTAAGCGAGCGGGTAACTCTACCCTTTTTAACCTTCGAATTTCCCTCTCTCACCTCAGTTGTGCTTTGCCCTTCTTGCAGCACTCTGAGTTTGGGCATTGCTGCCCCTATCTAGGTCTTGACAAATATAACTGTTCATCTGGTAGTAAGTCCAGTGTCCACCTCCTACAAGATAGGCTGACCTCACTGTGATCATAACTACCAGACTCCGCGCACCAGCGACTCCTAGCCTGACGTTAAGCAGGGTCTTCACCGGCCGGGACGATGTGGAATCGTATGAACGGTCGCCATTCCTACCACAACTCGATCCAAGTACTAATGGAGGAACAAGCTTGAGTACTTGAATGTACTTCGAAAGTTGTCATCGGACATGAATGCTCTGTGACAAGGCCCCAAGGGTCGTGGGATTCAGAACATTGTTCGTTTGCTACTAGTACGTGAAGCAACTGTTAAGACGACCTCAGAAGCCGCTAATTCACTCGGCCGACAAACTAGAGATATCCGAGCAAGATTCTCAACCAGCTTGGATCCATGGCATGCTCAAGATCCTCCTTGACATTATAATTACGAAGGATTGCGATAATTTGCCGACGAACGTGTTCGATGTAAAATTTTTGGTACGAAATGGTCTTCTCTCATCTCGACCGTCCAATATCACGACAGCGCGCTACCGGGGAAGGCTGCAAACAACTGATTCACTCCCGTCGAGGATGGAAACCTCACGTCGGAGGATCAAGGAAGGCGATCATTGATACATGGTCGTGTGCTAGGCCCCTTTAACTGGCAACCACCATTGGCGTCACAGCGAACGTGGGTCGTGATCTTGCTACTCATCCGGCTAAACAATACATTTGGCGCCTACATTGCCGTGCGTGTCTCGGGGCTATCATCTGCAAAGCGGTCGAATAACGTCACGTTTAGCAGTCGTTTGAAGGTCTGTTCCGGGCTGCGATTGGTGGACGTAAGTGAACTATAACCAAAACTAGGACATGAACCTGAACTAACCAAATTAGGTTGCAAAAGTCGAGCATTTCTACCTCGCTAAAGCTGGTACGGGATTATAGATGATGTGCATTCACACTCTGCGTTGAGGCAAGTGCCCTCGAATGGGAAGTTGACCGTGAAAAGGCCATAACGTGAGTCAATGGTTTCGTTGTTCTTCACAATCACTGTGTAATGGGTTCGTATCACATTCAGACTCGAATCAATTATTCAAACCAACGAAATGTTCTCTGCGATGTCAATCGAAATCCGATCGAGTGAGACGAGCAATCATGTCGTCTTTTTCATTGCACCGCTTTTCCAGCCTGGAGCCATCCCGTATCAGCTTTAGTAGACGTGAGGAGAAACCTATGGACGCACCTCTGCACCTTCTCTTTCAGCTCGTTGCACTCTGCCTCCAAATCCACAATCCGCATCCTCTTGGCATCCTCCTTGAGCCCAAATCGCTCAATATACTTAATCCCCTCAAGCTGGTCCAACTCAGTCACAAGTGGGCGCAAGGAATCGATCGCGTCTCGTATATCCGAGACAACGCTCGCAACGTGCCCACCAGTCGTTAAGGTGTGGGATGAGGTCGACAAATCGGCAGAAGCGTGCTGGCGTTCCTGCTCCAACCCGAGCCTTAGCGACACCGGGGTCTCCTTGGATGGATTTTCCTACACCGATGTGGGTCAATGGTGCGCGGACGACAAGAGGGAACGTACTTTGTCGGCTGCCGTAAAGCTGTCCTTTGCACCATTAAGCTGGGTGTGAGTAACAGGCACCGGTCCCGACGAGCCGCTGCACGGCGCCTGCACCCCGTTTGCATGAGGCTTCGAGGGATCGGGTGGGGCCAAGGGAACAAGGGAACAAGGGAGGAGGGCCTTGCGCGCAGGCCATAGATCGAAAATCCATCACCCGCATACGCCGAAGAAGACACATGCTTCTTTGGCGTTAACGGCCCTCCCCCAGACTCGGATCCTTGTGTTGGCGAAAGATCTTCGTCCTGTACATCCTCCACAGTTCCGGAGGCTTGAGTGTCGGACACGCCGTTTGCAATCGGAATCGCACGGGGTTGTTCCGCTTTTCGAGTTAGGTTGGCTCTGATGGCTTCTATACGTGCCCTTTTCGCGGCTATCTCTGCATCCGAGGCGCGAGTCGCAACGGAATCTGGCAACTTTCTTTTGCTGAGTGACGAACTGTTCTGGTAGGTACGCTCAGATAGTAATTGGGCTAGGGGCGTGAGGCTAAAGTGTAACAAAGGAGTAAGGGGGCATACTCAGCGAGGGGTCATCTACCCAACCTAATGAGGATATGTGATTAAAAAGGAGAATCAGCAGTGGGAAGTAACTGACAGAAAAAGCTACATTGGTCTTCGTCCAACCGCCTTGGGCAACCATAAAAGTCGCTATCGTGAGGGTTATCAAGAGTAAGCAGGGATGCGATAGGACCCACCGGTCGGGGTTTCTAACGGTATGACTGGTCGCCCTTTTAGCTGGTTCGCCGTGGTCGCAGCGAACAATGGCATTTTCACTGTGTCGGGACATGGAGAGCATGGGGACACGTTGAACCCCTTAAGCTACTCGCTGCATTATATATGTATTAGATCTATTCAAATCTACTGCTTACCTTAGCATATTTTATCTAAATCAGCATGCAAGGCTGAGTGTGGCTCAGAGGTTTGGGTTATCTTGTGATTTTGTCGACATTTGTCTGGAGAGGTCGACATCACCGCGAGGTTTGACGGACAGAAAGGGCTGTTGAAGGAGATGTACTAGTCGCAACTTGCTGGTGGTTGATTCCTAGCTATCACCTGTGACCGAATCTGATGAAGACGACGTCCACGTCATGACGACATTTCGTCATTTCAACTCAACCTAGGCAGAAATGTCAAGATTCTCTTGTAAAATGGGATAGGATAAATCGCTCAGATTGATGGCTCCGAAGTTTTACGACCCAGAAAAAATGATTACCATTCCGTCGATCATGATGATATACAAAGCTGTAGAACGCCATTCTTCGGAATCACTTGAAGTTGAAGGCAGTGGAATCGTGGGGCAAGACGAAAAAGGCAACACTCCTGAGTGATGCCACTGATCTCATGTTACCCTGCTGGAGAATTCGAGATTGAACGAAGACAGATAGAGTCTAAAACCACTGTCTTACATTAACCGATAAAGAACAACGGGTCGATCAGCCGCTGCCCGGCAGGATAATTCCACTGGGGCCTGCAACAACATTCGAGCAGAACCAGGACACAATAACTATTGATTGTCACATTAGACTACAATTACATGGTTAGAGACGTCGAGAATGGAACAGCCAAAAAAAAAGCAAGTCATACCAAGAATACAGATATTGAATCGATTATCGAATACCGTAACGTATTTTGTTATATTTGGGGAGACGAATCGTAACGAAGCGAACCAAGAACAAATCAATGGACCCAAACCAATAAATTTCGTTTGGTCGAAACCCGATCACTGGACGAGGATCGTAAGCATGTCGTCTTTTTCACGGCAATCCTTCTCCAACCTAGGCACCCCATCAGTTTCAGTGGACGTGGCGAGAGACATGCACGCACCGCTCTACCTTTGTCTGGAGCTCTTTGCGCTCGACCTCCAACTCGACAATCCGCTTTCGCTTGATTCCATCCCTAATCTCAAACGCGCGTTCCTGACGCTCAAGCCGTTCGATATACTTGACTGCGTCCAGCTGATCCCATTTATCCGCAAGCGTGCGCAACGAATCGATCGCATCTGAGATTGCGCTCACAATGCGCTCACCGGTTTTCGGGACGTAGGAAGTGTCCACTGCATCAACAGAACCGCGCTGACGTTTCTGCTCCAACCTAGACCTCAACGACGCCGGCATCTTGTCAAACGGACTTTCCTGCACACGAACATAGGCTAGCAACACATGCGTGAATAGGGGGGGACGTACTTCGCCGGCCGCTGTGAAGCTGTTCCAGGTAGCCTTTACGTGCTCTTTACCTTTGGGCTGGGTGGATGTGACAGGCACCGATCTCGACGAGCCACCGCCCCAGGTCTGGGCTGGGTTGGCCTGTTGTTTCAAGGAGCTGGGCGGGGCCAAAAGAGTAGAAGCGGACTCTGCGACAAGGTCATAATGCAGTGATCTATCTCCCGCGTGGGCTAAAGAAGACACGTATTTATTAGGCGTCGAGGGTCTCTCAGAGTCTTGGGTAAGGGGTAGTAGATCGAGGGAGCTGTAGCATGGAGGCTCGTCAGCTTGTTCTTGAGCTCGCGCGCCAGCTTCGATGACTTCTATACGTGGCTTCTTAGTGGATGCATCTGTGCGAGAGACTGCTTCTGGAATTCCCCTTTTTGCGGGTGCTGAATAGGGAGGACTAGGGTGAGGGTTGCTGGCACCATTCCCATTGTTGGAACGTTTGGATAGTAGCGAGTCTGCAGGGTGGCTGTGACTATGAACGTGACAGGGAGGTAAGGAGCGTACTTAGCAAGGGGTTATCCAACCAACCTGAGGGTAACGAGTGGTCAGAATCGAGAAGTGGAGATGGGATGACTAACAGAAAAATTTGCATTGATCTTCGTCCTTCTGCCTAAGGCAGCCATAAAACTCGCTATCGTTACGAGGGATTATCAGGATTATTTGGGGAGAATATGTGATAGGGCTCACCGATCGGGGGTCTTGGCGGTGTAACTGGTTGTGCTTCTTGCTGGCTCACCATGGTCGCAGAGAATGGTGCCATCTGCGTCGACGTGTGCGGCTAGTGGCCTTCCAGCTAGTGGCTTTGAAGTCATCATGGGTGGTAGAAGTCAAACTTATCAGGTTCACGTGAAACACTGTTATGAGCCGACGCTGGCATGTGTTTTTCGAATTTGTATATGGTCGGGCCCCGCCAGTCGCTGCACATTGTAGGTCCGGGCATTTGCAATGGCAGCGATGACGTTGTGTCAGATATTAGGGTTGGGATTTAACCTCCGTCCTTTCGTGTCATGCATGTGTTCGCAGGTTTAAATAACCCCTGGTAACGGTCTGAGCACTTCTTCAAGCTCAACTTCGTCACCTCTTTCTCCGGTTGGCAGACGTATACTGTCTCTATCCCAGAGTCGTTGATGATGTAGTGGCATTGTTCGTCTCGGCATCATCCACTGCCCACATCGTCCCCCCGGCAGAACGGAACCTGGCGAATTACGTTTCCGACGCGAGGTGGAGCACCTCATCGGGAATCTCTTTATCCCAGATGGTCGCATGACATGCAGACGTGAATTCGGTGTTGGTCAAGTTACATTGGACAATGTGTTGAATCGTAAAGCTTCCGTCGTGCAGCTTGAACATGGAATCGAATGGTTTTTCTCCATCCAGTGCCCCGTGACAAGCGGGATGCGCCTATTGGTTGTTACCCAGCTCGTCAGCGACAAGAGTCCTCTCCCTCCATACGCCTAAATACGGAGTGTCTGGTCAATGTTGATGAGTTCGGTACCAACTGAATGCAATTCATTTATACCAAACGGCATTCGGTTGACCGATCGCAACGAAATGTTTTGTTTCCGTCGCGGAATCGAGTAAACTGGTCCGTCTGGCGCGAACGAAGGCAGTCGAAGTTGGGGTGTTGGCAAGGCACCACCAAATTCGAGGTCGAACTGGAGGAAATCGATGTGGGAAACTAAAGTGTCCCAGGAGATATAGCTCCTTTGTCACATCTGTTGAGTCGTTGACTATGAAATCTCCGTTGACCTATGATACGTCAGATGCGTCAAAGACGGTTCCCATACACAACCCTTGAATGTGAGCAGGATCCCTGTCAAAAAACACAATGAGCGCGTCACAGCCATATTCGCTTACGCTCAGGATGATCACAGACCCGCCACTGGCCACACGTTGAGCATAAAAGGACGAGGGGAGGAGGGATCGGGATAAATTGGGCAACTCTTAACGTTGGACATAATATTTGCGACCCTGGTATTCGCCAGGTGATTCAGGGCATTGTAGTAATGAAGTAAGACGCGTGGGATGGTATGCAAACGCCTTTCCTTCTCGACCTGATGCGATGATATCATCCAGAGGGGAGCAAAGGCGGGTGAGGAGGTTCTAGAAGACACCACGACCTCGTTCAAGAAGCTCGACGTGGGTACTTTGTTACGGAGGGACACATTGGCTTGAACGCACCAGTGCAAGACGAAAAAGGTAATGATGTTGAAATGACCAGTACTTTGCCACTGCCAACTGGGACATTTCAAAGCTTCATCGATACCTTCATCGACGTCGATCATCAATACCGACTCCAAAATATGCTACCTACCGTGGCAAAGTGAATCGTAGGGTTTCATTTTGCGATGATTGATCGCATCAATGCGCGTTTACTGGCTCGTTGTTAAGGCCACGGCGAGAGGCATACGTAAAAAAAAATCAGTAAGGCACATTACAACATGTGCTATTGCAAAGTCTTCATCCCCACAGTCCCCGTGTGCACCGGTCGTCCACCACTTTCTCCTCTCCATTGCCTGCATGCCCGTGGTAACCACCGTGATCGACGACAAGTCCCCTCTGATCACATATGGCTCTACCTGGTTCCCCGGTAGTTCCGAGGATGACCAGCGTGGCTCATGGCATGTTCTGGCTTCATTTCTGCGCTGGTCTCTTATGTCTCTACAGCAATTATCATGGCACATGGACAAAAAACAATACCACAGATGACTCAGTGTCGTTCGACTTCAACGGGACTGCTGTCTGGCTCTATGGCTCCAGGCGGCCAAACCACGGCAGTTATGTCGTCCAAGTCGACAGCCAAACATATTCAGGCTTGAATAGCTACTCAGACCTTTATTTATACCAGCAGGTGCTCTTCAATGTATCATCACTCAACCAGGAGACACACACGGTAAAGCTGACAAACACTGCAATTGGAGGAGAATACGCGACAATCGACATGGTCAGTCAATCCTTTCTTCGCATCATTGAATGCTCAATGTCGCACAGATTGTGTGGCAATCGGAAATTGGTAATACAGACGATCAATTGGCCACCGAAACAGTCCAAGACAATGATCCCCGTTTGCAGTATCAAGAATCAGCCTGGGCCACAACTTCCAGCGATTCCAACTTTAACCTCGACCTATTTAACAGTGGCTCTGGACAGTGAGCAACAGTGACTGTGCCTTTTCATTGAACTCATTGTCTTAGTATCACCCAGACATATAATGCGAGCGTTACATTTACATTCATAGTGGGATTCTTCTCATTCAAATTTACCGTTGTTTGCTCATGCGTCCTACAGGGCATGCCTACTTTTCAACTTATCATTATGCATTTCTGACCAACTTTTAGCTGAGGCTATATCCATCTTTGGGACTTCCGGGCCTTCTAACGGACCGTACTCAGTCCAATTAGATGGTGGCCAGATTGTAAAATACAATGCAACAAACGCTTACCCTACCAACTACGGGATCATGATTTACCATGCAGATAATCTTGGTCCTGGTTCACATGAGGTCGTTCTTACAAATCTCCCTGCGTCGGGCGGGCAAACCTTTACTATCGATTACGCACAATTGTTGACTACAACCAAGTAGGTACCTTTCGACGAGTTGCACGAATTGCATGTAGTGATGACAAACTCGTGCTTTCACATTGCCACTGCTAGCATAGCAACTCCAAGTAATGCCACAAGGTGTGTTCTTGTTCAGGAACGTTTCTATATCTCATCACTGATCCAATGGCAGTGTCTCGAACAAGTAGGTCGAGATGATATAGTGAATGACGGTGGCTCACTCACTTATTAGCCAGCTTGGTGCAGGTCCAATTGTTGGTATAGCCACCGCAGCAGGGATCGCGCTCTTAAGCGCAGGCATTGCTTTCTTCTTTTATCGGCGCTGGAACAATGTTCTGGCCTCTCATCAAGACCTCTATCGAGATTATGCTCTCCAGCATCGCGGCCCTCCCGAGCCATCTACAGTTCCTCCGAGTGGTTTTTCGTCCTCCCTGGAAACGAGGAGCGATGCGAGCTTGTTGAGGAATGATAACTCTGTCCAGCCACCCCCTGAGACGCCTCAGCAAGCGGCTGACATCCACACACCTCAAGACAGTGCTGTCCAAGTATCTCTTGGTTTCAACAGAATCATTGGACCTGCGACTGCACCAGCTCAGTCCTCTACGGGCAAGGTAAGTCGAGACCGTCTGCTTGATCACCAGTTTGGCGCTGAACGCACGGCCAGAACGTTACGACCACTGATCGCAGAGCTACCACTCGCAGTGAGGCTCCCCCAAACTATACCCAGGTAGCTGGAAATTAATCTGTGGTCATCGTATTTAACCTGCATGGTATTGCATTTTTGTTTTGGGTGGGTTTCGTGCACGTGTTGTGAGATCATGTTCATCACTATCCTGAGCCATTTGGGGCAATGCTATATACGGCCACTTCCCCTTTGCACTGGCCAGTTGCCCATCACAAACGTTAGATGATTGATCTCATTCATTCATGCTGGAGGTGTAGGTTCGACAGACAACTCCCTGGCAGGCGAGCCTCTGGCTAAGCCACGACAACGCGCGATTACTCCTACGACACGACTCTGGCCATCAAGTCGAGCGCCGTCGACACCACGGTCCCAGCCGGTACTTCTCTGGAGAGGATACACTATGGTTCCTTCAACTTGGCCAACAACCCCGGCTTCCCGTATCGCGTCGACAGATGCGTCAATCGCCTCGGATGGACAACGTGTCAGTGCTTGACGATCCAAAGCGTCAGATCCTCCGAGTTTCGGGTAACGCGCGGAGACCTGAATGATTTGGCGTGCAAAGTGAAGCGTACATCCTAAGCGAGGGCAATTGCAGAGAACGATCGCTGGCATCAGTGAGGTGCTATCTTTTTGATAGAGAGATTCTGCTTCTGAAATCAGCATTGGCGTCGTCAGGAGAAGCAAGTACCGTCGGTATCCATACGATGAGTGGACCGTGCACACAAGCAAGACACTTTTGGAGGCACTACATTATTGTCTTTGGCTGCTCATGATCGTGTGAGTCAGTGAACGTGCTGGCAAGGGGTCTCTCGCTATTAATTGTCAAGTACAGAACGACTGAAGGAACAGACTCGCCGTTGCAGGTCATTCATGCCACGTAGTAGTGGATGATAAAAATACAACGTATTCCCGAGAATGACCTCACGTTTGGAGGACACGATACGGTCGAACTCTCCCAAGCCGTGACATGGTTCCAGTGTCGAGACGCACGTTGAATCCGCGTGTCGAATGAGAGACCTGGCAGTCTAGAACGTGCCCCAACTTGTTTCTTATCAATCCAGGTCGATCGATCATATCAAGATTCACGTAACAATGTCCCATTAGTGCTTCAAGCACAGACCCTACTATACATCCATCGCTAGAGATACAGTCAAGATTCAAGCACAAGAAAAAAAGACAGGTGAATCAAAATTACCGATTACTGTAAACTGTTTTAATTTTTTCAGTCAGACGAATCGCTGAGCTCCGGAACCAAAAAAGTAAACAGATCAATTACCCAAACCACAATTAGTATTCGTGACGTCGGTCGAAACCTGATCGATGCTCAAGTGAGACTATCAATCATCTTGTCTTTTGCATGGCACTGCCTTGCCAGTCTGGACATCGTCTCGTCAGCGCTGGTAGATGTGACGCGAAAACCATGCACGTACTGTTCCACCTTTTCCTTGAGTTCTTTGCACTCGGCCTCCAACTCGGTAATCCGCACTCGCTTGGCTTCGTCCTTGAACTCGAGCGAGCGATTTTGTCGCTCGAGTCGTTCAATATACTTGACCGCGTCAAGTTGGTCCAACTCATCCGCAAACGTGCGCAAGGAATTGATTGCGCCTCGCATGCCCGAGACTGCGCTTGCGATGTGCTCCCCAGTTGTTAGTGTGTGCGATGACGACGAATCGATAGAACCGCGCTGGTGTTCTTGCTCCGACCTGGACTTCAGCGACGGCGATGTCTCGTCAAATGGATTTTCCTGCGATTAGGAACGAGTCAGTAATGCACACACAAATACTGGGGGACGTACTTCGTCGGCTGCAGTGAAGCAGTCCCAGGCAGGTTTTGCGCGTTCTTTGCCCTTGGGCTGGGTGGGCGTAACGGGCACTGGTCTCGACGAGCTACTGCCCGACACCTGGACCCGGTTCGGACATGGCTTCCAGGAATCAGGTGGGGTCAATAGAGCAGACGAAGAGGGCTTGGCACGAAGGCCATAGAGCAATGGTATATCACCCGCAGGAGAACGTGCCCGCTTCTTGGGCGTCGACGGGCCCTCACCTGACTCAGACTCCTGGGTGAGGGGTAGACCGAGGAAGCTGTAGCGTCGAGGAGGTTCCTCGCTTTTTGCAGGCTCTGTGTCCGTTTGAGAGGTTTGGGTATCGGACAAGTCGTTTGTGAATGGAAGTGCGTGGGCCTGTTCTTGGTCACGAGCTCGCAGGCCGGCTTCGATGGCTTCTAGACGTGCCTTCTTGGAGGGTGTGTCGGTGTCCGAGTTCCTAGGCGTTGTAGCGGGCTGTTCTCGCAATTTTCTCTTCGTGGGTGTCGAATGGAGTAGGTCGGGCTGGGGAGTGTAGACGCTGTTCGCGTTCTGGGGATGGTCGGATGAAGGCTGGGGTGGTTCGTCTTCTGGGAAGATTAGATCTGCCCAACCTGACAAAGAGATGTGTGATCAGAACGGAAACAGCGACAGAAAGCAGGAAAGACTAACAGAAATACTTGCATTGCGCACCCTTTGGTTGCCTGGGGCAGGCGAAAAAGTCGCTATCACGGGGTTATTTAGGAGCAAATAGGGTTGAGGATGGAATTGGACGTACCGACCGGGGTTTCTGGGGGTGCCACTAGTCGACCTTTTGGCCGGGTCGCCGTGTCTGCAGCGCACGACGCCATCTGGCCCAAGACCGACGGGGAGGGACATGGTGGTAGGAGTCGAACTTGAATCACGTGAGAGACTCTACCATGATCCAAGTGTGGACGAGATTCATCCCGCCCGCTGAGCCGACGCTGCCCGCGCTGGCGGTGGAGATCACGCGTCTGGTCGACTCGTATATGGTCTGGGTCGGTGCCACTGCAGAGACGGCGGCGACGGTGAAGGATGCGCCGCGATCAGGGTCGCTGTGCAAGGATTGGGCGTACGCGATGCCTGGGCCGGTGAGTGCTGATAGTGCGGGCTGTCCCGACGCTGAGCGATGTGCAGCACGGCGGGACCGCGACGACGCTGTACCGGACATCAGGATCAGATGTTGCGTATGCGATGGCGCAGCGACTAGGTGGGTCTGACGCTTACAGCGCTGAATATCACTGAGCCCGCTGCAGCCCGACGGGTCCGCAAACCCATCTTTCTGTCGGTCGACGTTGCGGGCACGCTGGAGGGCACACAGCTCCTGTTGGACGCTGAAAGGGCGATTGCGGAGGAGCTGGAACGAGACACGTAGCCACCGCCGTTGTACTTGCCGTTTTCCTTATACCTGTGGCTGCTTGAACCGACCCTGAATCTGCTTGTCGTCGTGGCAGACGACGTCCACAGCTCTTTTTTGTTCTCCACGCACCACCACCTCAGCACCCGCCGCTGAGCATGTCGGAACCAGAACTCGCCTACATGTCCAACGCCAACGACGACTTTGATCTCCCCCGCTGGCAGACCCAGGCCCACATCGAGCCCCTCTCGTCCTCGCAGACAGCCCAGGCAGCGGCAAGGGCGTCCTACCTCTACCCCGCCGTGCCACCCCCACCACCCCCGCAGGCACTCGCTAGCTCACAGCAGCGCCTCCAGCACGCGCACCACTCGCCTGGCTCGTCCAGACAACCCCGTATCGCACATCTCCTCGATCAGGACCACCAGCAGTCCTCGTATCTCGCCGGCGCACTCAACCAGCTCTCCCGCAGCGCCTCTCTAGGTGCAGGCGCTTCCGTGGCCGGCGCATCCCGCGCACGTCGCCACCATCACCCAGACGATCTAGAGGGCGCGTTCAACGTCGACACACAGTCCGCCCCCAGACACATCCCCCAGACACAGCAGCCGGCGACAACCTCCCTCTATCCTTCTGGTGTCGCATTTCACCAACCGCCGGTGTCCGCCACCGTACCTGCAAACGCCGTTTCTCCCGCTGCCGAACCTTACTCGGATATGTACTACAACGGCTCCGGTGGAAATCTTCCCAAACGTACCCACACACAGCACGATCCCTCCTCTCGTTCGGGTCGATCGCCCATGCGCACCTCAAATGCCCTCCTCGATCCGTATCAACAGCAGGCGCAGTACTCTCCCACGGCCACCCCTTCCTATCTCTATGGATCGTCCTCGGATGCGCAAAGAGGAAACCCGCCCGCCAACTACCCTTCCCACACGCGCACCCACTCCCAAACAAAGCCAGATGCCTCCACCCCACCCATAGCCACACCCTTTTCGCCACAGAACGCAGCACAAGCGGCCTATGCTGGCTATGCAATGGATTCGTCTAGTCCGCAACCACCATCTCACCAAAATCAATCCCTTCTCTCCGCTCCACCCGTCAAAAATTCGGCTTCTTCACCGAGCACGCCCCTCTCTCTTGCACAGTCTCAGAGCCCCGTCAATCAATTCTACCAGGAGCAACCCATGCACGTCGACCCCACCCCACAACACCGTCGTCGCGCTTCTGGCTTCAGGAGGGTTCGCGACAGTCGCGACCTGCACCCTTATGTAAATAGCCATCCCGTTGGCAGACGAGTCGATGCCAGCGGCATTGTATTATCCGTATGTACCCCATTTCACGTCTCCACCTGCATCATGCTGATGGTGCCCCTCCAGCCCATACGGCAGCTAACAACCCACATTGTCGATACGTATCATATTTGCAATCCTCAGTTCCGATATGAATCAGCACACAACCCTCGACGTGTTCTTACAAAACCAAGCAAGCCTGCACATAACGACGGCTACGACAACGAGGATTATGACTATATTCTTTATGTCAACGACTGGTTGGGAAACGAGGACGGTCACAAGTACGTGATCTTTCCGTTCAGGCGTGCATTCCTTTAATCTAGCTCAATTAGTCGTTACCTCATCCTGGATATTCTTGGCCAGGGCACGTTCGGACAAGTAGTAAAGTGCCAGAATATGAAGACCAACGAAATCGTTGCCGTCAAGGTAGTCAAGAACAAACCAGCATACTTTAATCAAAGTATGATGGAGGTCACAATACTCGAATTGGTACGCATTCTCGTATCCATCGGCCGAATCCTCTCTCTAACCCGACACAGCTCAACAATCAGTGCGATCCGGGGGACGAACACCATATATTGCGATTACGGGATTCTTTTATCCACCGCAACCATCTTTGCCTCGTTTTCGAACTTCTTTCTTCAAATCTTTACGAACTCATCAAACAAAACCAATTCCAAGGGCTGAGCACACAGCTCGTTAAAGTATTCACTGCACAGCTCTTGGACGCCCTCACCGTGCTCAAGGATGCGCGGTTGATCCACTGCGATCTCAAACCAGAAAATATCCTCTTGAAATCGTATGTCTTTTCACCCACTTGCTGTTTGGGTGCTCACTCTGCGTAGGCTACAATCACCTCAAATCAAGGTCATCGATTTTGGGTCGGCATGTCACGAGCGACAGACAGTATACACGTATATCCAGTCCAGGTTCTATCGTTCACCTGAAGTCATTCTCGGAATCCCCTACACGTCCTCTATTGACATGTGGTCCCTGGGTTGTATTGCCGTCGAGCTCTTCCTAGGACTCCCACTCTTCCCGGGAACGAGCGAGTATAATCAAATTACCCGAATAGTTGAAATGCTTGGGTGCGTCCTCGTTTCAGCTATGCCCTGTGTCTGTGTCCCACAGGTGCGACGCGTGTGCTAATGGAATTTTGAGCGCAGGATGCCTCCTTCGTACATGCTGGACATGGGGAAGCAGACGAAACAATTTTTTGATTCCTACGTCGACGTCTTTGGTCACAAAAAGTATCGACTGAAGACGCTCGAACAATATTCACGGGAACATAACGCCAACGAACAACCAGGGAAGCAATACTTCAAGGCTACGACGTTACCTGAGATTATCAATACTGCACCCATGCCAGCGTTCAAGTCGACGCCACGGCAGGGTCATGAAGTGGAGAAAGGTACGACACAATCACGCGTTTTTTTTTACCTTGATACCACTCGAGGGTTCTTTTCCTGCGGGCTCCTGACTCCTGGCCGTTCTGTTTGCACCATCGCGTAATCGTTCATTTTCGTGCGAATCTAATACCGCACGATAGAACTCAACAACCGGGCGTCGTTTATCGATTTCTGCCAGGGTCTGCTCAACTTGAATCCGATCGAGCGATGGTCTCCGCAACAGGCCAGGATGCACCCGTTCATCACCGGTGAAAAGTTTACAAAACCATTCCAGGTAAGTCGTATACTTGTCATTACCGCGTTCTGCTCGGCACACTCCGTATCTAACTTGGGATGGTGTCATCTGACGCTATTATAGCCAAATGGACATGCCCCTCAAATATCGTCATCATCCGGTTCTCCCGCTGACCCGAAGCGACCATATGGCGGTCTCGTGCCTTCACAGCCCAAAGGCACCAGGGCTTATCAGGACGCGGCATCCTACAATCAGCACCTCGCGCAGCACCAGGCATATACGGCGCAAGCACAAGCTGCGTCGCAAGCTGCCAACAATGTCTTTCGTAACCCGTACATATCGGGTCAACAAGGTGGAGGACAGCAGCAGACGCAGGGCCAGCAACAGCAACAGCCATCCACAGGGACTACGTACCAGGCCGCAGAGGGTGCACCATCTTCGTACCAGGCGCAACCGCCGCCTCCGCCTCCACCACCCCAGCCAGCACAACATGCGTATGCGTCGCAGTCGAGCGGACAGATGGGTATAGGCGGGTCTACTTTCCCAGCGGGCGCGCCAGGCCTGGCCGTGGGTCTGCTGAATCCAAATGTACCCGCGGGGACGTCGGGCTTTTATAATACCTCGCACGGGCACGGGCACCACGCGCGTCTGCGGGCCAACACAATCAATCACGACGCGATCCCGCCTGCACTGGCGCGGCTGCAACAGATGAACCAGGATGTGATCGCAGGGCGGAATGCACTGACGCCGGTGCTGAACCGGGACGATGCGATGCGGGAATGGGAGAGGCGGCAAGCAGGAAAGGCGACGGCCGCGCAGCCGTATCCGCAGCTTGAGTATTTACAGCAGCAAGCGGAACTGGCTGCCGCGGGCGGTCTTGGCGGGTGGCCTTCGTCTGGCGGTAGTTCTGGTGCCGGTGCTGGGCCTGGTGGGTCTAGTGTGGGCGGTGCAGCAGGCGGGACGGGACGGTACCAAGCACCACCGTCCAAATTGTCGCACTCGTACCAGCCGACGATTATCGTGGATGATGATAGCCGACGGGAGGCGGTCATGTCGAATGTGCGGTCGGCTGCGCGGGGCGATGCAGGTCCGAGTACGGGGTATAATCCCTCGGCGATGGTGACGAGTCCTGCGCAGACGTACGCGACCGGATTAGGCGGGTCGAGTGCAGGTGCGGGTGCGAGTGGCGGGAGTGCTGGCGGCCCCGGTCCTGGGGGTGCCACAGCCAGTGGTGCAGGGACGCGGTACACGGCGCCGTATGCACCGCAGCAATCGGGTGCGACGTTTGATACACTCGGGCCGCGGACGGACATTGGGACGCTGTATGTGCCGATGCAACCAGACCAGTATGCGTCCTATGGCGCTCCTGGCCCGTCGGTGAGGCCGATACCGGCTCAGGGTGCACAAGGCACATCATTTTATGGGCCGGGTGTAGCTGGCGCACAGAGGAACCCGTTTGCGGGGGAGGGGCAGCAGACCAAGGATGCGAGACGGCTGAGCGGGATGGATATCTGGTCGAGGTGATCATGTCGTTTCATGTCTTGATGATATCCGCGTGTTGACTACATTTGATACACTTGCACGTCTTTTTTTTTTTTTTTTTTTTTTCTTTCTGTTTTAATGTGTCGGGGGTTGCACGTGCATATCACATGACGAACCACGTGATGAATCAGAACGCGTTCATTCAAGTGTCCCGCGAAGGAGCCATTCCGTTAACCCCCAATTTACTAACATCTACGATGGAATTTCTTCCCGACGCCAAGGTCGAGCACACAGACACATTTAGAATTCTTCCACGCGCATTCCATTCCTCTATTTTCACAGCAAATTGGAGAGAGTGATGCTCACTGCAACAACTCAAAGCAGTCGGGATAGACAGCCACTGAGATCATCTAGAGGCAGTTCAGCCGAAAGACAACTACGGTAGTTTAAGAGTAGCATAATCATTTAAAAGCCATGTCTTGATCCAACGTTCAAACTCCGAATCGGTATGCGTCTTCTCAATACCAGGTCTATAGAACTAGCGCTCTTACACATCCCTCCTGCGCGCTACGCGATCGTGTCACACCGATGGGGCGACGAGTCCAAAGAGGTGTCCTTCACAGATATCGGTGACCCAGCGCGTGCGCAGGGAAAGGACGGCTATCACAAGATACGGGGTTGCTGTGCTCAAGCGACCCAGGACAGGATCGACTACATCTGGCTAGACACCTGTTGCATAGACAGAAGCAACAGCACGGAACTTAGCGAGGCGATCAACTCGATGTACAAGTGGTATCACGGGTCGACGGTATGCTACGCTTACTTGTACGACGTCAGTGACCCGTCCAGGTTTATCGAGAGCGATTGGTTCGCTCGGGGTTGGACCCTGCAGGAACTGATCGCACCTCGAGTGCTCAAGTTCTTCACCAAACACTGGCGCTTCATCGGTACCAGGGAGGCATTGGCGGACCTCATCTCGAGACGCACGGGGATCGATCCCGATATCCTTCGATCTGCCACTATCCCTCGAGAAATCACGATCTCTCAGAAAATGATCTGGATGGCGGAGAGATCGACCACCAAGACGGAGGACAGATCATACTCGATGCTGGGTATCCTCGGTATCAACATGTACCCCATCTATGGAATAGGCAATGGCGCGTTCGAACACTTGCAACACAAGCTCATCTCAAAAAGCTCTGACCAGACCCTTTTTTCTTGGTTTCACACCGTCATCGAGCCAGAGGACGTCGAGACGATGGATCCGGAACCGGATCCCAAGCCTAGCACAGGTCCAGACTCAGCCGAAGCCCATGTACCAAACCCTCCATTGAACACCACAGGATTTCTCGCACCCTCCCCATCCCATTATATCAAATCCTACGAGATACCCGAGTCTGAGTTCCGAAAGAACTACGTGGACGACATTAGAGATCATGGTTATCGCTCGCAATTCTCCTTTAGCAACAATCTGGTCCGCATCCAACTTCCCATGAAGCATGTGAAAGGCAGAGTGTGGAAGGCACTATTACGCTGCAGTTTCGACCCTCCTGGTGGCAACCAGCGTCCCATCGTGATCTACCTCAGAGAGATTCAGCCTCCCTGGAAGTTCGCTCGGGTACACCTCGTACTCGAAGAAGGGGACGAGGAACAGGAGATACAGCGGGACGTGCAAGGTATTCCAGGAAGCTTGGAGCGTTTACCGGAGACAGAGCTGCGTCTGCAGGGGTACTCCCTGCGCAAGGTAGACGTGATCGGCCGGTTCGGAGAGAGCACCGAGTCCGACTATCCGCGACGACAGCAGGGGGACCCGCATATACTTACGGAACCCAGCGATACGTATTCGCGGACCACGCCACCTTTCAACCCGGCTTCTATCCCGCTTGCAGTTAGGTCACCATACTTGTCTGCATGGCTTCCACAGGGGAAAGGGGCAGCGGTGAACAAGGTGTGGCCCCGGTTTCGGGCTGGAGGGGTATGATCGAATCTTTCCGGTGGTTGCACTTTGACTGACTCACTAGTTAGAATCTCGGCTGGGCTGGTTACATCAGAGTCGACGGGACAACATATGTCATCCTTGGAGACCCTGTGGAAGCCGGTACTTCGCCGTTTATTGCAACACAGCGGAGCATGCAGGTAGCTACCAAACGTTTTGTCCTTTTATGCTTCTCAATCTTGCATCAGTTTACGGCCACCTCCACAAAATTTCACTTGAGGGCTGGCCCGGTAGACGTCATGCTCACCTTTATCAGCCCCGTCGAGGTATGTCTTACGGTGTTGTGGCCCCCACTTATATTAACCTTTGTGTACCAGCCCTTGGAACTCGTCAAGCAATCCACTCCGTTTTCGTATCTCACTATACAGGTGGTGTCCCTAGATGGCAAAGCACACGCAGTGAGCGTTTACACCGACATTACTGGCGAGTGGGTTTCCCCGACCAACAATACCGAAGACGTCGTCTGGCAAAGTAGCACCACCGGACCCGTCTTCACCCACCAAGTCATGCTTCAAACACAACAAGCTTACGCTGTATGCAACGATTTTATCATGCGTAAGGATACCGTCTTTACTTCATTTCTGTTTGGGTTGATATTTTGTAGAGGGAGCTGTTTACTATTCTACAACGAACGTAAGAGAGTTATCTGTTCCTGCGATCGTTTAGGTTTGATCATTCTTTCCCAGAACGGAAATGCGACAACCTATCAGACAGGTCACTCTACCGTTTTACGTGTTCAGTTCATGGATAAGGGCGTTTTAGCGAACACTTTTGACACCAATTTCCGCACTATTAGTGATCGATGGCCTGTGTTCGCTTTTGCCCACGACCTCGGCAAGGTCTCCGGCACCAGTGATGCTATTGTATTCACTATTGGGCACGTGAGGGATCCTGCAGTCGAGTACATAGTCGCCGGAGGTGCATATCAAGCCCGGAGTCTTTATTGCTGGAGTAAATATCAATTTGGTATTGGGGAGATGGTCAGTCCTTGAATCAACCTACAGTCCACGTTCGTTACCGGTTGATCCCATCGCGTACAGATTGGAACATTTTTGAATGACTATCCTGATGCTCTGCGCAGAGCGCAAGAGTTTGACGAGCAAGTTGAGAATGACGCTTCCGCCATTTCCAGCAACTATGCCAAAATAGTGGAACTGTCCATTAGACAGGCATTCAGTGCTATGGAGCTTACAATATCACAGAATAGCGATGGTTCATGGAACACAACCGATGTCCTCATGTTCTTAAACGGTACGATTCATCATGAGTGACTTTGCGACTTCCGCTGACCCGCAGTCAGGTGGAGTGCGTCTGAATTCAATATATCAAAACGTGCTAAAATTTCCGACTCTTTCAGAACGTGAACACAGTTGATATCATCATGCCAGCTTGGCCACTCTTGCTTTACACTAACCCCGTGCTTGGCAAATACCTTCTTCTCAGTTTGTTCAAGTATCAAGCCACGGGGCAGTGGCCAAAAGCATATGCAGTCCATGACCTTGGTGAGCCCTTTTCCCCCTGGTTTGACGATCACTCATGTGGATCAGGTTCAACATACCCCAAGGCCATCGGGCACAATGATGGCGTTGCGCTAGATATGCCGTTGGAAGGTAAAACATTTCGTGTTTCTCATTTTGTTTGCTCACCACAATAGAATGTGGGAATATGCTTATCATGACTTTGAGTTACACCCAGAAGACTGGAGACACTTTGATCATTACCCGCTATGTAAGCCACCGTCAACTATTCTGGCCACGTTCTCGGTCTCACCATTAGTAGGCCGATTTACTTCGTCAATGGACCGGTTGTCTCGTTTCCGGGTCTCTCTTTCCCGCTCATCAGTTTAGCACGGATGTCTTCGCCGGTCCACTCGCTAACCAGACCAACCTTGCTATCAAGGGCGTCATTGGTATCCAAGCCATGGCCGAGATCTCCAGCATGCTGGGAGACACAACAAGCCAGCAGAATTATAGTGCAAGTACATTAGCCCTGCACATCTAATCACTTGACCTGAATTCTTCCAGTCCATTGTGGCCAGCCTTGTGCCAAAGATTTTGAAACACGCTACTTCTAAAGACGGACGACACCTCAATTTGTCTTATGGAAACGACAGCAGGTTTGTTGGGCACACGGCTTTTTGAGTACGATTACTGAGGGATTGTTCCATGCAGCTGGGGTTTGTCATATAACCTGTACGCTGACAAGCTCCTTGGGACGAATGTATTTCCACAATCCGTTTATGACATGCGTAAGGTTATCCTCGTGACTACTGTCCTTTACTCATGAATGCGTTGTAGAGACCGCTTGGTATGCCACTGTCGTCAGTAAGTACCAAAGGTGCCTGTTCTGTACACTCATTGACCGCACTTGAACAAGATACGTATGGCGTCCCTCTCGATACCCGGTGAGTCGACACCACAGCCCCCATGGATGGCTACGTGACGCACACGTCCTATTCCAGACATACCTACACCAAGTCAGACTGGCAGATATGGACGGCGGCGTTTATGACCAATGTTACCACCCGAGACATGTTCATTGACGCCGTGTACAAGTATGCTGGAGACGGTGCGAACAACGTGCCTCTGAGTGACTGGTATGATACCAAGAGCGGTGTGGTGGTTGCTTTCGAGGCTCGCCCCGTCGTTGGAGGTCATCTTGCTTTGGTACCTATTCTCTCGCTTCGTTTTATTGATCACGTTATTAACCTGGCTGCAGCTTGTTGTATGAATGGTGTACAGAAAACAACGTCGAGTTCGCAGTGCTAGCCTCATCATGCATGGTGTCATGTTTTGAACGAGCTTTGTAACCTTTTCCTTTTGCGTAGATGAAGTGTGTAAAAAGAATTTGGATGTGCATGTCACAGGCTGCACGCGAGAGTTATCAATAGACCAACAGCGAGATTCGACTGGCTCGTTAACACACAACAGTGTCATACTTTGGGCAAGCCTACTCGCCCACTAAAAGTATGAATCTCTAGGGAAATCCCCAAAGTGCTTCATTCGCGACAAACGGCAAGAAAGCAAAGATGAAGGAGAGCAACATCAAAACTTGAAACCGCCCGCGAGACCCATCACGTTATCTGGGTCTATCTCCGCATGGAGCGCCTGCAATTTCGGTACGTTTGCGCCATACATGGCGACCAGCGGTGTGTCGAAGAGAGCGTAGTTGGGATAAATAGCACTGCTCTGATCGTTGTGATCGAGTTGGTCGATATGCTCTTGCAACGCCCGCGCACTCCCCCATGATCCATCGTGACAGACGCCGTCGTCCTCGGAGGAGAACCACCCAAAGTAGAAACTGAGCGGGAAGAACGCCGAGGTGCGATCGGGTGAGTAGGCAGATCCCCGTTGTGCTGTGATCGAAAAGCGTCGGAAGGAAAGGTTGTACGCCATACGAATTGAGCGATCCATCCAGATGTTCCCCCCAGTGCTAGACGAGAAAGGTCAACATCTACATTGCAAAATCGAGCTTGCTTACCTTGGACTGGTTGGCGACGACCTCGAGGAGAGAGACTGGGATGCTCGTCGTAGATACAGCATTGAAGACGCCCCTAAAATGGATTTATATTTCGTGATCCTGAGCAAACACGGACATACCGGGCTCCGTCGGGACTTGGTACGGCCATCAAAATCACAAATGAGAGAAACGACTGTACCGAGCATTCTCCCTCGTGAGGTATTACTAAGAACTCGTCAAAGACTCCAATGGGTAGTCCTGGCGCATCATAAAAGCCCCACAGAGCAGCGGATTGCTATGTGGGAGAGACAATGAATTGGTCAGATCGCGCATTCAAGAAGAACCCACCTCCCCGTCAAAATAGCTGTATGATATGATTGCCGCTGCCCTTGGGTCTGTGTTGTTTGCAGCGAAATTGGCAGTTGCATGATTCACCTAATTGATGTATGATGAATTGTAATTCAACCAACAGCCCTTTACACACAGGGTTAGAATCCCCACGAGCGGGCAGAGCTGATGACCACATACCCATATTTGCGTCTGCGGGAATGTCTTGAATGTAAACCTGGTTACAACACCCTAAGGATGGTTAGTTAGGGGTTTTTGGAATAGGTACTTTATGTACAAAATCATTCCCGCCACCCTACAAAATAATCAATGAACATACCAAGCCAGGTCAGCAAGGCACGCACTTTGAGAGCAACGAACAGATCGGGATTCGATGACTCGGTCACATTGATAACTTTACCATTTGGTACAACTAATTCATACATCTGCACGTTGTCAGCCGTCAAACCATGCTGGTTTGTATGCCACGAGTAGCCTGTCGATGTCGTCAGTGTATCCCATTGTAAGATATGTCATTGCAACATACCTCCTCCAAGCGTAAATCCGGCAACACCTACACCAGATAATCGCCCTCCAGCAACATTCACCCCGTGGGGTTCAAGCGCTGCGTAAACATCATCCCAAATCAGTCCGGCTCCTACCCTGGCAGTTTCAGTCGTCGGATCATATAGAACCTCTGAAAATCGCGACATCGCGATCTGAACCCCTGGCGTCGACGAAAACCCTGGATTGGTTCCATGTCCACCACCCTTGACCTACATGGTATATATTCAAGATCGTGGATCCTAACACAAGGAAGGTGGAATACGAACTGCAAAGGGTGTTCTCGTCCGACCGATGATTCGCAGCTAAACAAAGCCTTGGTAATGAGAGACGAGTGTAGGAGAATGTACTTACCGCAACGCCAACATCTTCCGGGGTGCCAGGCTCGAATGAGCATGCTGCGTACTGGGTATTCGAGGCTACAAAGTGATGGATATCACTTTCGTACTCGGGTGACCCTGTCACGGTTAAATGTGAACCAACATGGCGCAGCATGGGTACTAATAACAAACCATTATAGTACACCGCTGATGCAGCTGAAATAGAACCCGCAATCTCCCTGCAGGTGTCACTAAATGTGATGCGGGATTTCGAGAGCACCGTTTGTGAATGGGTAGCATGGGAAGAACTAGCAGGGAGGCCTAAGGCCGCGATAGAAAAGAAGAAGAGAGTGGAGCGAACCATTCGCCGGAGACGCTGGGGATGCTTTATTCGCTCATCTGATCTTATATCCTTAGCATCTGTGACACAAAGGCTGAAACGAATTACGCATATCCCGCTGACCGGTAATTGTTACAGTAACGTACCAAGGGCAAATTGTCATGCACTGGGCAGAAACAGGATGTCCTTCGTTTCTGGTGAAAGATGTGACTTATTTACGCATTGATACATATTCTTGAATGAGAGATGGTCAAAGAATTTCATGTTCTGGTTGGGAGGCATCAGCACAAGTTCTCGGAGGTAATACTGACCTCTTCCGGTCTCCTTCGAGCACTAACCCGACTTCTGCACAAGTCTTGGGAGATGGATGTGCTCTATACAGCCGAGGTCGTGCCCACTTTTAGTCCCATTTCCACTCACTTGCCACCGCATACGGTATCAACCGCATGCCAGTGCATGTCCGGATTCCACGCCAGCTCCTCCATAGCAACGACTTGCATGGTTATGGGGGTATAGGCGATGTGATGCGGCTAGGAACGAGTGGACGGGTCAACGGGGAAGTTGAGGTGAGACTCAGACTAGTAGTATGAGGCTCAAAATTTTGGATACATGCCAATCTCCATCATCATCTGGATCATCAACCTCAAGTTCAAAGTGAGCTAAATCCTCCTCAGTGTCCCATCAGAGTGGAATGCTTAGCGAACTCGTTTCAGTATTGAACCGATCGATCTGAACGACACACCCTGCGTCGCAGTGGGGGTGAAAAGCAAGGTTTGTCTAGAAGGAGTCGCCCTCCTGCAGGCAGCGTGTCCTACGTGTACATTGCAATATCGCTTTGTGAAAGGATAGCCTTCTCTTGGAATCGGACATTACAATCATCATTTTCTGGGCGGTCGCACTCGGGCTTGTACAGTTATCAACATCCTCAAATCTGATAGTGCTAATGTGGATACGGTGATACCCTCAGGTCCGTGGATGCGCTCGCTAGGCATAGCTAGGAAGTCATCGGGTTTCCTGTATACGGAGAGATGGCTTGGGACATGGTCGACCAGGAAGCTCCTTCCGCACGACATCTACGAGATACCGTTGCGATCCTTCTCCAATGTCGCCTAGTGGACTTGGCCTGGTTCCTCGAACGATGGTCTACTGGACTTGGCGTCGACATATACCCAGCGAACGCTGCAAATGTACCGCAAAAGCCTCCTACAGTAATATGTCAATTTGCTGATGGATCGTGCAAAAGACGTGGGGCAACCCCGGTTTTCTATTAGCTACGTCTAGAAGCCATTCAGTTGACGGGCCAAGGTGATTACTTTCGCTCCTCCTGTCTTGCCCCAAGATACCCAACATCTGTTTGTTACCAGATCCAGACGTTCAGTCTGCTTGGGCACACTGTGAAATGGGTGCATACGTGAATTGATACAGACATGATCACCGATTCGTGTTGATTAACGTTGCTGCTCTTCTGGTAGTCATACCACTCGCATATCTCAGCTTCTTGTTAGAGATTTCAATCATCATCTCTCTATTCTTTGTATATTCAAACGTCTATATCTAAGCCAGTAATTCCGCTGCTGACTGCTTAATTGATGACGCCCAAGGACGAAGGCTGGGCGAACACCTTGAATTTTTCTTCGACCTCCCACGCGCCAGACCAATATTCGACTGTGCAGCGGAGACGCGAGCTCGATCCCTTGGCACGTTCGTCTGCAATCTTACGTTCAAGGCCGCGGAAGCGACGGCAGAGAACAACGTCTTGACTTTGTACCTGGTGAGTCGTGAACCAGATGAATGGTGGGAACGTACCTGCGGAGACGCAGGACGGCGCAAAAATCGTTTGCGCCATCGCCGATATAGACCACACGGTCGTACTCGGTGTTAGTGGACTGACGCTGTTTGTTAACGTAGCTATCGAGCTCTTGACCTGTGTCATAGGGTAAGCATGCAGGAAGGAGGGTCGGAACGAGAGAAACGCACCCTTGCACATGTTTTCTTCGCATCCGACATCACAATTGTGTGGTGGATCGTTGGGACCGACGCGTCGGTGGAGGACGAGTCGGTTTGGGTTGGACAGGTCAGAGAAGGTAGCTGGATTGGATATGATTGTGTCAAAGCATTCCCGGATCCCTTGGTACTTGTGTTCATTGTGTCATAAAGTTGGGTGGTTTTTTGGATCAGGGCGAGAGGTTACCTCGGTGATGGTATTGATGAAAAAGGTATTTGCGTTGGAAAGGATAAAGATAGTGGCGTCGAGACTGGCGGGGTTCTTGAGGAGCTGGATGCCTCGTTTCATAGCCGGGTGCTTGAGGACGATCGGATGAGTTGAGGCGATCGGTCACTCCTTGATCGGTGGTTAAAGAACTCACAAAAGGGATCCGGCGAAGAGCGTTTTCAATATCTTTCCTTTGGATGTCGGGTCTCTTCTCAGATAGCTCCTGTAGAGACTGGGCGCTAAACCATCAAAAGGATCTATCGGTGATCTCGCTGACAACGTAGACATATGATCTTACACGAGGTCCGTCCATTGGACAACCTTTGCTGGTTCTCGCTGGCGGTCCCTTAGTTTTCTGCGAATGTCGGGTGCGAGGACTTCAAAAATCCATCGATCAGTGTCTTGGTCTGCCATAGACCTGTGGTACCATGTCAGTCTTTTTTTTATCCAAATTTGAGTGTAAGGATAAGAACTGGCCAGTCAAAGTCGAACACGATGAGCTGTTTCTTGGTCGAGGCCATCGTTGAGGACGACGTGGTGGTGGGTAAAGATCAAGTCCCGTTCAAAGCTGTGTAATTATGCAAGACTAGCTTTCGACTACTATGCCTTCCGTCGTGTGCACCGCGAAAGCGTCCTACAAGAAACTACCCGGCACGCTCGAACTTACAGACAGTCATCTACAATGGACTCAGGACGGTAAAAGGGTACCTTCTGTACGCGTACCACACCAAGACGCTTCTTGTGAGTATATCCACTGAAAGCTCACACTCAATCCACACGCGCACACGACACACAGCGCTATTCTGCAGCAAAGAAGGCGCCACGCAAGTCCGGCTGAAGCTCGGTCTCGTCAACGACGATGCAGGGCACAACTTTACGTTCACGGCAACACCACAGGATGTGGCCTACTCGGAGCGGGAGGCGTTCAAGACCGAGCTGACCAACATCATCGGTCGAAATCGCAGTAGTGGCGTCTTGGGTGGGACGACGAACACCGGGGTTGCTGCTGCCATGCCGGCGCAGACGTTCAAAGGACCTGTGACGGCCGCGTCGACGTTGGCCCCTCGGAAAGCTGCGACGCCTGCGGCACTTCCTCCCTCGAGACCCTCAACGTCGCGTGCGACCTCTGTCGTGAGCGATACGAGAACACCAATCTTGTTAGGACACGATGCGGCGACGGAGTTCAGGCTGAGAAAGAGGGTCCTGCTTGCGAACTCGGACTTGTTGGCATTGCATAAAGAGCTTGTTATGAGTGGTCAGATAACCGAGGCAGAGTTCTGGGATGGGAGAGAGGTGGGTTCCTTGCTTCTTTTTCTGTTTCATTATGTTATTGCGTTTCTGCCTTGTTTTTGGTTCAAATAGTGTTGTATTGACGTCATGGTGTGCGTTGACGCTCCTTGTAGCATCTCTTACTTGCAGAAGCAGCGACGGAAAGCCAAAAACGTGGCCGTCCAGGTCAACTTGTAGACCCTCGCCCACAAACAGTAGAGGGCGGGGAAGTCAAAATTGTCATCACACCTCAGCTCGTACACGATATATTCGAAGAATTTCCAGTAGTAGCGAAGGCATATAATGATAACGTACCAAACAAGGTCATACTTTTTGTCTCCCATGCGCGCTTGTGTAAAACACTAACGCTGTTATATAGCTCTCCGAAGCAGAGTTCTGGAAACGCTACTTTCAGAGCAAACTATTCAATGCACACCGAGCATCCATACGTTCTTCGGCAACGCAACATGTTGTAAAGGAAGATCCAATATTTGACAAGTATCTCGAAAAAGATGATGATGGTTCGTATCCGATATATCACATCTCAACAAACGGACACTTATACGCGGACGGTTTTAGAAATGGAACCTAGACAAGCAAGAGACGAGGTATCTGATTTATACATCAATCTTGGTGCTACACTTGAGGACCATGGGGAGGTTAGCTAACGGTCCCCACTGACGGTGATGCTAAACATTTTAAGCAAACGATATAGACGGGAAACGAAAAAGATATTACCATGCAGGCTGGCCGTCAACGTGGTGCTCTCCCGCTCATTCGTAAATTCAACGAGCATTCAGAGAGGTTGCTAAGTTCTGCCCTGTAAGCCCTACAGCCTTCTTCGTGGATGTTCCTTCTTAGTTCTGCTCCACTAGAGGAGATGTATCACAGAATAAGCGACGCCGGGTGGATGGTATAGATGATGGGGTAACGGTATTTCTACTATTTCGAATATTCCTTGCTTGAATTTGCACAGAACTCGTTTTCTGTGATTGAATACGATGATCTCCAAGATCATGGGCCATCACCTGGTATCCTTCTTGAAATGCAGGATCGACAACGGTATTTCGAGGGGCAATTGGGCAGAGCGGGAGCTGCACATGGAGGAGTGGGCGACTCGAACGAAGTGACTGATGTGCGGAGTGCGTTCAAAGAGCTCCTGAACAGTGTAGACGGGTGGGAGGGCAGGTTCAATCAAGTGCGTTCTTGTTTGTACATTGGTGTTCTGAGCTTCAATAAAACTTTGCTAGCTGAAATTAGAGAGAAAGTCTGGTGAGGCAGCATTGTTGTCGATGACGCAGAACGTCGCTGCACGGTTAGATATCAAGACAAAGAAATGTAAGATTCTATTCTTGATTACTGATTTATCTATTTGATCCAGGCTACCTTTGACAGCCAACATTCCTCCTGACCTCTTCCGCCAACTCACGACATGTCAAACGGCAGCTAACGAATTCCTGCGACAATTCTGGTCATCTATTTATCCACCACCTTCTGATCTCCGTACTCCATCTACTTCCGCCGCCGCACGTTCAGCAAAGGCAACCAAGATGGCGGGATATCTTGGCAAGACTCACGAAAAGGTTGATGCACTCGTGAGAGCGGCGGTCTTGGAGGGGATCGAGGGAAATAGGGTCGTCGTTGTGCGTGAATACCTCTTTGTTCTCTTTATCGACCCCCTGATTGCCCTCTCCACTCAATTTCCGCCCGTTCTTTTCTACATCCTGCATTACGTCGTGCAATCCGTTTATTTACGATATGGGCGCGCAGGCTATGAAACCTTTGATGGATGCGGTCGACCATGCATTAACATTTCACCATGCGAGGAGTGGTGGGGTTTCCCTGGAGAAGCCTGGTGGCGCCAAACTCGTATGAGCGTAGGCCTTGGTGCGAATGTGAACAGGGTCACGGCGACTTTATGTTGCTGTGTACGGTCTCGATTGTTCTCGCCTTCGGGTTCCCTTGGTATCCCGGCCTTTCTGACACAGCGCCATTGCAATCAAGCACATTTTCCGTCGACCTTCACCGAAACTACCTGTACGTTCACTTAATATTTGGACTTGGCACTCACTCCTTTGGGAATTTTGATGGCACACATGGATGTTGTCGTCCTCATTACATGCAATCATACATCTCATCGCATTTTCTGTGAGAACGTGAGGTTGTGCAAGGTTTCACTTTTCTTATCGGCTTTCTCTTTATCTTGTTGTCTCATCGTCGCTAGAGATTGTCTGAATGATCTGATACGATGGCGAGTTTTAGAGACAAGCCAAACAAGGACGTATCTCCTGACAGTATGAATGGACAACTTGGTATGGTAGGATTCACTTGAATCTCTCTGAGCGGACTTTTACGATGGCGACCATGCTCTGTTGGCGTACAACAGTGATTCACCCTTGTTCGTAGCTCCAAGACCATTGTGAATACCTCGTAGCTTCGATACGCATCATACATCCAACGACACCTGTCAGACAAACCTGTGTGTAATTAGGGATGAGTATCGCGTCGCAGAAACAAGATCGTACGCACCAACGCGACTGACCATCACAGCTCACGATCCCTGCGACGTGCTCTTCCCAGGCGGAATCCCCAGCCGCCGATGCCGCTCATCCTGCTCGCGCACCCTGTCCGCCAGCTGCCTAAACAGCGTCGTCGTCACCGTGTCCTGTGAGACCGAATCTGGGTGCTCGGCAAGCTTCTTCATCTTGAAGAGCGCCTTTTGACGCGTGTCATGCGCGGCTTTTTGTTGTGCGACGAGGGCACGGACGTCTTGGATGTCTGCATCCGTCATGGAGATCATTGTCGGCGAGCGGCGTATCATTTGGTGGTTTCAATGACCCTTGTGGCAGTCAAGTTTGAAGTAAGAGGTGGATTACCTAAGCAGGTCTGAGTACTCAAGGAGGGTGGTGGGGAGACGTTTGTGTGAGTCCAAATGGAATGTTACTCGTTGGCTGAACCGCGCAGGAAAGGTAGTGTGCATGATCAATGGAAAGCTAGACTCCTCCAAGAGGGTTTCGTGGCGAGCAGCCTCCCAAACAAATAAATCTATGGAACTCTGGCAGAGGTACTACCGTAAGTAAGTTTTTTTCTAACAATGACCCTCTTGATCGTGAGTTATCCTTCTCGAACACGTTTGTATATGGATTGTATGTACACTTGTCCTATGTGAAGCAGATCGGTCTTCTTCGTGTATATTTGGCTGGCACAATCATTCCGTTTGTTTTTGCCGCTTTATTTGACAATCCTACTTGTCTAGTACCTCTGAAACTTTGCCAGTACCTCTCATGATCTGATTTTGACCCTTTCTCCAGCACACACTGCACGGATTTTTGATTTACCAATTGGTGACAGTCTTCAATTTCGGTCCGACATGTCAATGCCACCACACAGTTTCTTTGAGCTTGATGCCCTTGTTTCACGTGCTGCCTCTGTTCATTTCGAGGGCTGTACGACTAGGACTCTCGCCGCAAGCAGAGATTCGGTATATTGTCACACCGCGATGCTCGTGAAAACGCATTCATGACATCTGGAGGACAAGTATCAGGTCTAAAGTAGAATCGGGATCGAGCGCCGCTTGCTGGATGAATAGCGACCCCGACATCTTATTATACGTGTGATGTGCACCCATAGTCCTTGTGGCACTGGATCTGTTTGTGAAAAAGAAGGACTCAGTCTGGGTTGAAACGCCTCAGCTTGACATTGCCCGATGACGCGGACTGACCACTCTAAGCAATTTCCCCCTCTCATGTACCCATTGAAACACCATCTCTGGATGTTAAGCTGAGCATGAGCACTATGAGGAGTCATCGAAACTGGCGTCGTACATCATGCCACTGACTCTCAGCTTGCGACGTGTTCTTCGCTGGTGCGTCTCGCCAATTCCTTCAGATTGTGCAGGTCTCTTTGGCTTGACTTCAGGTGTTGTTCGTGCGTCGCACCTGTTATCAGGGTCATCGTCGAAGAACAACGGATCATATCGTTCAGCGGAAGAAGCGTTGAGATGCAGTAGTGGTGGATAAAATGGTCAATAACGCGTTACTTGATGGACGACCCGATAATAAAACCCACGACGTGCGTTACCAATACACAACAATCTCAAACATAGCATAGTCCACAGGGATAGCTATCAAACAGTGATGATCCCAGATGACTAGAGTGTTCTTCTCCAAGCAGCGGCGACATCGACAAGGCGCCATCCGGAGTGGATCAACAGTCACCACAGCCGACGAGTTTCCATCATGTGGACGGTTTCAGAACAGAGGCGGCCGCGGTGTCCTGAGAGCTCCTGGCTAATAATAAAATAAATAAGATAGTCGCAACCCGACACATCTGAACGTGCTCACCTTCATGTTGTCTCCTATTTCGTATGTGAACGTTCATGCGCACCCACAGTTGCGTAAGCCTCCTACGCTGCACTCGGGGCAACATCTGAAACCCGGCATACACCCGATGTACACCAGGTAAATGCTTGAACAAGAATGCTGCGACAGGGTCCGGGTCATTGATCAGGGAATCTTGAAAGGAGAGGCGTCTGACTAAAGGCCTGCACAGGTCCGTTCCTGCACCTAGCACGTTCACATCGGCAGAGGGTACCAGGCGCGCATCCAGAGACAAGCCAATCTCGCGTAGCTTGGGACATGCTGCGAGGAGAGAGAGCAACCCTTTTAAGCTAATGGCCTTGACAGACTCTTCGCACCTCCCCATCAACCGGAACACTTCGAGACACGGCCAATTGCAGACCAGGCAAGCAAAGTCGTCATCGTCGATCATGATCGGGTAGTTTAGAGCAATATTTAGTTCTCGGAGGTGCACAAGAGACACGAGGGGGCGCAACGTCTCGTATGAGAGCCCTTGTATTTCACTGGCCGGTATGGGGACGTGTCGGTGCCTGCGAGAGCGTCTGATCACGAACGATCTAAGCGAATGTATACGCTGGGGGGACACTATTGCTGTTAAGAGGGCATATATGTCCATAATGGTGGTTTGTGTATTTCTGAGCGTCACTTTAAACGAGTGGAATGCTTGATCGTAAGGGCGTAAGAGGAGGGTTGCAATGTCAAGACGACTCCACGCTGTCAAAGCCAGCCTCGTGACGTTGCGGAACGGAATGTCTGCTTGACCAAAACATGCCTCGTCGGCCTGCAGCACTTCGGGATCTAGAGTCACCGAAGCCACTCTGAGTGTTGAAGAGAGCCCGAGGTATTTCAATGTGACATTGTCTATAGCACAGGAAAGCTCGACGCGTTGCCAGCCTTCATAGCCGCAGATGGCTCCATAAAGCGCCTGGGAAGCATTCGTGGGTAGAGTCATGAACGTCCGACTATAATCTTGAAAAAAGTCAAATTTGATGGACTTCAAATTTGGGCAGAGGTGTGTGAGGTTTTCCGTAAACGACTGAAGTTTTGTATCAGAGGGGCCGGTCAACGCCACTTCTAGGGTAACGATTCGCGGGGTAAGTAATGACCAGAGGGATGCCATCTCTCTGTCTGTGGTGGTGGCTCCAGCTTGGTATTCCCATCTGAGCACTTTGAGGTTCGGTAGGACGAGCTTTGTACACTCCAGAAAGTGCAATGACAAAGGTCCATACCCCAAGGTGAGTTCCTGGACACGAGAAGAATATCGGTTGATAATAAACCATTCTTGTGGGGATGGAGGGGTCTGCAATAGCAACACCGTGAATTATTATAAGGATGATCCAGCTACAGTTGTACCTTGACTCTGGCCTCATCTACGACATCAGCGAAACATCGAACGAGAGGGAGGAGTGAATCTAAGCGCCGCCAGAGGCGGTCAAGGGAAGCCTGTGAAAATGCAGTGCATGTTCGAGCTAGCGCGGCAAGTGTTTTACGTTCCTCTGAGTTCTCAGGACCTCCTGAGGGCGATGTAGCAAGGTAATCCAGGATATAATGGAATAATTCTGGCACAAACAAAGGGTTCGTCGGCATCATGGTTCGCATGCAGCAGGCTGTATGTGTCACTGTTAGGTAAGTACAAGTAGTAATTCTACCAAACTCCGACTTGTGGTCCTTCACTTTGATGCTGACTTGTATGCCGCATAAATAAGAATGCTAGCCCTGGAAGTTCATCTCTGGAATGCGAGAGTGCCAGATGCAGCAGGCACTGCGTAGTCATTACCGGCGTACATCAGAATTCGATGTGTGCGATCTACCAAAATTCCTCTCTTTCGCAGACTGGTCGTCTCCGGCGTCTTGTATGGCCTATTTAACGCGTGGGGAGGACTTCTTGCATTTACTAGAGTCGTGCGAGAGAGGGAGAGGAAGACAGCGATCAGTGTTGGAATCATGCCATATCATCAAGCCAATCACCTCCGCGCTTGTTTGATTTCTCAACCATGTATTCACCCGCGTCCACAGCCGTGAATGCGACTTCTCGTGAGACGCAGGAGATGATGCCTCAAAAGACAGCCTGTCCGCCCAACGTACGCTTGGAAAATGCTTGGACAAGAATTTATCAACCAGGTTCGGGTGTTGGACCAAGGCGTCTTGGAGGAAGAGGTGAGTGACTAGAGGTCTATGCGCGTCCATACCCGCGCTGATGCCCAACCCTGCCAGATCATCCAACGCGGGTATTTCCCGCGCGTCCAGCGACAGTCGGATTTCGTGAAGTTTGGGGCAATGTACGAGAAGAGAGGATAGTCCCTTCAAGCTGATTGCGTGCCAGGCGATCCCTTCACACACCCCTGTCAGCCACAGCACTTCGATACAAGGCCAATTGCAGACAAGACTAGCAAATTCGGCATCATTGATTGTGAGGGGAATGTCCAAGGCGATAACCAGTTCACGGAGATGCACAAGGGATGCGATGGGACGCAACATCTCGTACGAGAGTTCTAGCCCAGCAATCCCTGGTCCCATCGTGGAGCGGTAGCCGCGAATGCGAGGTCGGGGATACCGTTTGATCATGAGCGATTGAAGTGAATGGATACGCCGAGGGGATACAACCACATGCAAGAGGGAAGATAGGTCCATTAAGCCGCTGTCGGTACTTCGAAGTGTCAATTTAAAGGAGGAGAGTCCTTGGTCAGAAGCGCGCAAGAGGGGCATGATCGTGTCAAGGTGACTCCATACTGTCAAGGCAAGCTCTGTCACAGTGCTGAATGGTGTCTCTGTAGGTCCAAAATATGGCTCGTATGGTCGCATCAGTTCCCGAACGAACGTAAACGAAACCGCCCTGAGTGAGGAGCACCCAAGGCCAAGGTGTCTCAAAGCAACTTTGTCTATGGTACCAGAAAGCTGAACGCAATGCCAATCCGCGCGACTGCAGATAGCTTGCGAAAGCGACTGTGTGACGATCTCGGATTCTTGACTGCTTAAAGGAACGCTAAACTTGATCGACCTTAAATTTGGACAATGGAGGGAATAGTTCTCCAGAAATGATTGAAACTTTGGATTGGAGGGGTAAATCGACGCCACTTCCAGGGTATTGATGTTGGGGGTGACCAACGGCCAGAAATGAGAGAATGGGATCATTTCCCTTTCCATCGTAGCTCTGGATTGGCATTCCCATCTGAGCACGTTTACACTGGGCAAGACGAGCTCCATGTGTTGCAAACAGCGTAAATACGACTCTTCAGGCCCCAAGGTGAGTTCTTGGACGCGGTGAGAGTGTCGATTGATGACGAGCCATCCTTGGGGACATGTATGTTTCTACCAACAACTGTAAGTGACCCGAATAGCTAGAACATGGTTTGGTCGCAGTTCTACCTTGAGCCTGACTTCATCCACGATGTCTGGGCAATCTGGAATGAGTGGTAGAAGCGAGTCTAGGCGCCGCCAGAGACGGTCAAGGGAAGGCTCCGAAAATGCAGAGCATGTTCTGGCCAGGGCAGCGAGCGTTCTGCGTTCCATCAAGTTCAAAGGATCTTCTGAGGATTGCGTCGTCACATAATCTAGGATGTGATGGAATAACTCGGGCACTAGCAAAGGATTCATGTCCGGAGGGATGACGGCGCGGGACGAAAAGTTTTACTCAGGCTCAGTTGCAGCACTGCCTGCACATGCGAGTTAATTCTTTGAGAAGGACGCGTCGGTTCAAATGAAACCTTTGACTTGCAAGGCATGTCCAAAGTTCACAGTGTGTCTGTTTTATTCTTGACCTTGACCTTGATTGCCACCTGATCGTCCATGTCCTCCAGCCGATGAATTCCATTGTCTTCTTGGCTCGAGTGGAACAAGGTGTTTATTCGGGCCAGGTCATCGTACGCACATTCGGACAAAGGCCAGAGGACGAGCACTGAGCACATCATCACGAAACACCAGAACACAACGCGGGTAACTTCTCCGGTGCGTGCTCTCTGGTAGTCGTGATGACCTCGAAAAGCTAATTTCGGGCAGGGATACGCCGAGTGTAGCAGCGCATGGGTGGATCTGTCCCACCCCACCGCACCCGAAGTTCTGAACCCAATTGCTCATGACTGGTAGGACAGGTCGAGCGCCGGTTTCTTGAAGGCTCGATATGTCCTGGCCAACACGAGCGCCTTGTCGAAGGCCTACTCCAGGTCCCACTGGCGAGTAGACGTAAGGTAATCAAAGATATCATGCGAGATCTCTAGACTCTGGGGACGAAAAAGTGTTGGATGAGCGCAGGTCTGAATTGGGTACAAGGTCTGCCAATTTAAAGCATGACCGATTGATCCGTGCCAAAAGCTAAAACGGACAGCCTTCACGACCTGACACAAGCCTTGGATCGACAGACGAGGCCGCTCGTCCAATAAAATGTGAGCATTCCCTGCTTGCAAGCCAAATGACAACCCAGAACGAGTCTACTAAGACCTACCTTTGCATCGGAAGCTGTCTCGAGCTTCAATCCTTGGAGGCCGTATCGTCTCAACTTTACCCAAATTGGGATATGTTATTGGCGCTAGATCCGGATCGAGTACCTGAGGAGGTCATGGTCTTACTACTTGCGTACTCGGATCTTTTCAGTCATCTAGTGATCGTGGAGGTATCTGCTTAGCGTCCCGCCGTTGAGTGTGGCACAAACAGCCCCTGTTACGATATGCGGCCAAAAGCTAGGACCAGTGAGTCTGACTTGAGATCGGTGATAGCCCCTCTAACAACACCTGAGCGGTCTCTCCAAGGCTACTGCAATTGTACTTTCCCGGCAACGAAGAGAGCGCCCCGGCGTTCAAATGTATCTCCGACCAATCAGGGAGTGGAATAGTTTGCTTCGCCATTGTCCGCCCAAAACGATGGTACGTATGTGAGTCGGAGCGATGGGTCGCCGTGTCGTACAAAATCCGGCCGTGGTTTCATGTAACACGACTCGATCTGACGCAGGATCATTCTTGGAACGATCAATCCCAGTGACTGTTCTCCGATCGCACTGAAACCAAACCTGTAGCCTACTGTGATTACCCACGAGTGCCGACGAAATGAGTTACCAACGACGTCCGAGGCAACCAACACAGCCCTCTCCATTGTCCTCCTCTTTGGGACAATCGAGTCAGACAACTCATGACACACCTTCAGCCTCGTGCTGACGGAGAAACGTCCGAGTTCAGTCGACTTTTTACACGACACTTGGAGATGATTTCTGTTTTGCAATTACAATTGACTAGGAGTACATGTCATGATTGAAAACATCTCGGCCAAAAGATACGAAAAAGGTGAAATGATGAAGCAATGCGAGTGCCACTCAGAGAACCCAGTTCGGCGTGAAATCAATGAACAAACCATGGCAATAAAACGCCAGTAAGAAAAGGTACGATATGGTAGCTAGATTGGGTTGCCATGCGGGTGGTGAGAGGTGATAATTGAATTTATGAAATAAAAAGTTCAAGAATAAACGGTGCATTGGGGGTTGCATTCGAAAGTTCTGGGATGAATTACAGGACCAGATAACCAATGCGTTGAGAAGCCGTAAGCCCCGTAGGATGGATATGCGGTATAGATGATATCTGAGATGAACAGCGACGAGAAACAATTTAAGTGGTTGAAAGTATGCACAAGAACGCAAGCGGGTGAAACAACATAGCAGATTGAAACAGCGGGCCCTTGAGGTCCAATGATAGCGTGGTTGCTTGCAAAACGAATAGAGACGATCAAGCCTGAGATAAAGAGTTCACTTTAGTTGGTCGGGAATGCCCAAGAGTGGACAGAGTCTTCGGTCTCTCCAGGCATGACGAAGGGGGGCTTCCAGCTACCGCCCACCCGACGCGCTGAGGAGTTGCTTGCACCGGCAGACGGCATATACGACGAAGCAGGAGTATCTACTGCCGTGGGTGAGTTGGTCATGTGGGTGAAGATGGACATCGCCACTGTATGCTGGGTATCGTCGAGAAGCACCTGCTGTGGAGCGATCGTGGTAGGGATGGGGAGTGAAGATACGACAGCAGAAGTGTCCTCAGCAGAGCCTTCTATAGCATCAAAGTTGAGGTAGCTCATCATGTCCTGTGTAAAAGCGCTAGGTTGACGCTGCTGGGCAATGGCGTACGCCTCCACCTCGGAACCATTGGGACGGTTGAAGAGACTCTCAAGTTCGTCGCCAGGAGGGCCTATCGCGACGGGACTAAGGGAAGTCGAACCAGCTTCTGTGAAGGAAGCCATTTGCTTTTGAAACTCAAAAAAGTCGTAGTCAGAAAATAGCTGTCCATTATAATCGACGGTCGGGGCCTGCACTCCCATCGTGATATCCAATTCGCCCGGGGGATGAACCATGATATTATCAGTGTCAATATTTGTCAAATTGAAGACACCATTTTGGTTCCTCGTCCAGGGCAGAAATTGATGAGAACCATATCGCCGGTTTCCAGTATAGGTTCGTGATACAGTATATGGAAGGGTGTACATCACCTTCAAAAGAATACAATGAGACATAATAGTGCATCAAAACAAGGAAAACGTACTGGCAATGAGGGTTTTGGTGCCTCTTCGTTGGCGTAACTGCTCACCGTTGCTTGTGGAGCGACCGTCCAGTCGGATGACGCAAGAGACAGGTTCGAAGGCTGTTCGCCAGGTGGAGACGACTGAAGGAGGTTTGGAAGTGATTCGATCGTACACCCGTTCGGTGACGGGTGGTGGGACGTTGGGAGAGAGGGTATGTAGTATTGATTGGCCGATGACTGCGAGGTGGACTCTTGTGATTCGGAGCTGGGCGATGATCCAATAGGCGGACTCGATGAGCAGGAAGAGATGGTTTCATCCGAAGAAGACCGAGCCAGCTGAGGAGCTTCATGAAGGGCTGGAGATGGGGCCACAGAAATCGGGGGTGAGGGACCGCAAGAACCGAAATGTGTCTCAAGCAGGTGCGACAACGCGTTTGGTATAGGCATGGGAGAGGGGTGAGACCGGGACGGGTGGATGGTAGGGATAAGTGGAAGCGCAGGAGTCGCAGACATGGAAGTAGGCGCAGGCACAGGCGCGTCGGCGGGTGTGGCATCACGCGCCTTGACCTTTCTGACACGGCGGGTCTTGTTCCCCTCCTTGGACCGCAACTTTTCCTCCTTCTTCTGTGGGTTGAAGCGATAATCAGGATATCTTTCTTGGTGCTTGAGCTTCGCCTCCTCGGCCAACTTCTCATAATGGCGTCTGACGGAGTCTTTTTCGGCCTTCCACATGTCTGAGACCCGCTTGGAAACGTCTGACTGGAGCATGCGCGAGTTGTTTTGGCGAATCAACGCGGACTGGTGAGAACGATACAGGATCCATGAATTGGGAGGACGCGGTGGTTGTACTTTGTACTCTTCGTGTCTAGAAGTGCTTGTGGACGGGGTCGCGCGCGCTGGACCAGCCATCCTGTTGAGGGCTGGGTAGTGATAGCGGGGGAGATAGAATGGGACACAAGGGAAGGGGAGATAGATGTAGTTTGGGAAAGAAACGCGTCGCTGAAAAAAGACAGGCGCTGGGTGATCCGTTTTAGTAGGTCCTTGTGGGTCCAACTTGTTGTGAAGTTGTTTGCCCTAATAAGACCCCCCCCAATTAACTATTATATCTAATCTCCACAACGGCCAAAGCGAACACTCACCGACATCGCCCACAATGATTCCTGTGTGATACCTGCCAACGGTCAAAGTGTGCGCGGATGGTCCAGCTGTGCGCTCAGTGACACGCGGTTTTCGTTTGGAAAAAGTTGTTCAAACTCCCGTGGCGTCCGGCTACACCTTCATTTTTCCACAATGTCCATCAACAACCAGTTAGCGTCATTCCCTGTTTCCTTCTTCACCGTCCATAACATCCACAGCTCAATCCATTGCTACGGAGTCCACAGCAACGGAATGAAATTTTATTTGACACATTCTGGTGAAGCAAACTGCAATACTTCCAGTGGGTTGGACACTGCCTCGTCGGGAGCAACCTTGATCTGTGAGATATGCTGGCCCGACTATCGTACCCAATTGGTTCGGTGCTCTGGACGGACGTGACCGGGGAATTCGTCAAAGGATTCTCACAGCATCGGATGATCTGGATATTACCCAGCATCTTATCATTCGAGATCACCTTTTTGTTTCTCCCAAATTTGCAGCTGAGGATCAATGTAACGGAACTGTCTATTTCCATTCGGTGTTTCCGGCCCTGGCTGCAAGAAAAGTACAATTTTTTGTGCGTGGTGATCGCAACATTTCGGGCTTTGTATCTCTGCCTACGAAAGGCTACTGACATATGTCCGCGAAGATGAAATCTTGATTGAACTTTGCCGCAAGGCGCGTTGATTGATCTGCAGCTGTATGAGACAGTGCAATCATACCCACATGCGAGCTTCCAAGGCACCTTAGCTCGCCAACATATCGTATCCCGTGTTTTCACAGTCCCCACCATTCCCCTGTATCCCCCGTAAGTTTATTTCGCTGTTTGTAACGTCATTATCCGTGCTAAAGAACGCAGTGTCGTACTCTAGGCCGTTGGTGAATGATCCGCGCCCGTTGCCGCGTTTCCCTGTTACAGGACCGTGCGCTTGTTCGAATCATCAAGAACGCACCACCTCATCATAACCCAGACGCCGACCTTGGATTAGTAGCAACGTTGTATGTCCATACGGGCATAGGACGCTGGGTTTGCATTTCGTGGTTGGATTGTTAGCCTAGAGCCTTTTTGTCATACACCACATTGACCGTGTCCACAGGATCAAACGTACCACAGCGTCGGTGCTCCCAATATGGGAGAGACCCTTGGGCCTCCCGAGACTGCAATTCCATGGTTCTATACGTTGAGCTTTGTGATGATGGCTGAACCCGTCGGTTTCGTAGGGGCCTCATGGCATGTCGCCGTCGGCGCAGCACAGAAACCTTTTTTTTTTGCCGTGTAGCGAGTCAAGCCCAGATCTTCTAAGAACTTACATCATATGAGACATGTCGGTTCGTTTGATCATATTTACTCAGAGACAAGGGGGGGACTCGGGGTCGGCACGCGTCGGCAAACCGGCTGAGTTTCGCTTTGAAGGTACCGGACTGTCTCGATGCGTTGATCTTATTAGTTTCGCTCTCCAAGTGAGGATGCACTTGGTGACATGCCTAGTCTGGAATCCAGGGCCAAGTATTGGCTCAACCGTAGTCTTAGGGTATCTCAAAAGATTATCACCACCGTATTCTGTCGATGCCATTGTCTCATTTCGCGTCCCCTGCTACCCTCTCTATCCTCCGCAACGCGAACAGGCTCGGTGACCATTCTTCCCCACCTCACGATCCGCTTAGTCAAGAATTCGACCACCATCTCGAAAAATTCTGTGGAAACGACGAAACGCCTGTGTTAACGGCTCACTGCTCAATGGAAACAAGTTGGGACATCTTGCGCCATCACCTCTGCTGGTCCAGGTTGGACGATGTTTTGAGGATGACCCAAGAGGGCGATCTATGTCATGTAGTGATTGTCGTGACAGTCGCGACGCGTCGAAGACGATAGTGTATTTCGTTCATTCGTTCCTCCCTCTCTATTAGTGATATTTTAGGCCGTCGAGGCAAAGTTCAAGACATACGCAAAATGTTCTTGTAAGGCTCGATCTCATTTCGATATTTGCACACAATACTAGAGTTTCCTACGCTCAAAAAGAATAAATAAATCAACGAGCAGGAACAACATAGCGGGTGCAGAACTATGCTTGATCAAATAACCACGTTACCTCGATTCATGCTATGCATGATTACCATTCCCCACATCTCTTGGTCCTTCCAACTCTGGGGGAGAGTCCCCTCCGTAAACACCACACCCACCCAGTATACATTTGGCAAATGTTTTTTACGAACGCATCCACCAGCTCTGGACGTTCGATACGGGAATCTTGAACGGTGAGGCTGGTGACACGGGGTCGGCACATGTCCAAAGACACACCCAGCGCGCGCGCGTCATCTGCCGAGGGCACTTGCCGTGCGTCCAGCGACAACCCAATTTTGTATAGTTCCGGGCAAGACGCGAGGAGTAGCAAAAGCCCTTGCAAGGTAATCAGCGTAGCGGCAGGGTACTCATTGCAACCTCCCATCAGCCACATCTCTTCAAGACATGGCCAATTACAGACCAGGTTTGCAAATTCGGCATCATTGAGGGTGATAGGGTTGTCAAGGTCGATGAATAGTTCACGTAGATGCACGAGAGAAGTAATGGGAAGTAAGGTCTTGTACGATAGCTCGCTGGTAAATATCAATGGCCCGGGGGAACGACAGGGTCGCGTGAAGGAGAGCGATTGAAGAGATTGTATGCGTGGAGGGGACACAACTTTCGTTAACAATGCGGATATATCCATAGCGGTGGCTTGGGCAGTGTCTTTAAGTGTCACTCCAAAAGTGTGGAATGCTTGGTCGCGAGGGCGTAGCAAGTGTGCCACACAACCAAGGTGATTCCATACGGTGAAGGCAAGGTTCTTCACATCGCGAAATGGAATTTCCTCATGTCCAAAGCACGTGTCGTCTTGTGTCGTTCCAGGAGCGAGGCTTAGCGAAACTACCTTGAGTGAAGAAGACAGTGCTAGGTGTCTCAGGGTGACGTTATCTATAGCACAAGTAAGATCGACATGTCGCCAATCTGCCCGACTGCATATTGCATGCAAAAGCGGCGGGGTAGCGTTCCAGGATATACGATCACGTTTTGAGTAAAAGTCGACTTTGATCGACTTCAAATGCGGCCAGAGGAGAAAACGCTCCTCAAAAAACAATTGGAACTTTGCACCAACAGGGCTAGCCAAGGTCATTTCAAGGGTAATGATTTGGGGAGTGAGCGATGGCTGGAGATGAGAGAGAGACATGCGTTCCCACTTGAGCACCTTCAAGTTGGACAGGTTGAGGTTTGAACTTCGCAAAAAGTGCAATGATGAACGATCTGTTCCCAAGGTGAGTTCTTGGATACGGAAAGCATATCTATCGATGACAAGCCACTCTTGTGGGGATGGTGGAATCTGCCGAGTTCCAATGGACCGTGAATGATCCATAAGTCCTTGGAAGACAATCAAAATAAAGGCCTACCTTGACTTTGGCTTTATCCACGACACCTGAAAAACTGCGAATAAGAGGTTGGAGTGACTCTAAAGAGTGCCAGAGACGGTCGAGAGAAGCCTCTGAGAGTGCCGAACAAGTTCGAGCCAACGCAGCGAGTGTTCGACGCTCCTCCCGAGTTGGATGACCTTTCGAGGGAAGAAGACAATCGAGGATACAATAGAGTAACTCTGGTAGAAACAAAGGGTTCATCTGGCGTGTAGATCTAACAAGGATGAAAGGCAATAGCCTTGTATCACTGCGTGGTAATTGAATATATGAAGCAAGCCACTACTATTTCTCTAACAAACTCCACCATGCAGATGAGGGTCCAGCGACACCTATATGGTATGACCATCAAGTTGGTGATCTAGTTCTGGATTTAGTGACCAACGCACCACGCTGAATCCTGAAAGACAAATTCATGCTTATCCCGGAAGACAACTGCACTCACCGGGTAGACAGCAAGTATATACTACCGTTCGGTCATTGCATTCACGTTGGCTCAGACTATCGCGCGTCCACAGAAACCGGAATTCTCTGCAACAATGTGAAACCATGGAACCCTACTTGCCGACCTTCGGAGCGCCTCGGGCAAGATGGGAGACTTTAACTCCAATTGTACTTCTGCCTATAGATATAACTTGACCACACTGATAACGCCGTACTCTTCCCGCGTGTTTTGTACTCGCGCTATCATGACAGCTTCCCTAGCACCTGTTCTTGTCGTGAGTCCCTCTGACTTTTTTTGCGATTATGTAGGAGTGCTGACTGACCTGGAACTATGAAACAGGCTGGTGCTGGGCCATGTGGGCTCGCTGCGGCGCTCATACTATCGCAGAACAATGTCCCCGTTCGAATCATTGACAAGGAACCCCAGTATCGCATCGGTCAGGGAGCAAGCGCGATCTGGGTGAGCATAGATACAACATAACAACACACTAGCTGAAGCAAACTAACCACATGGCACCTCGTTGCCTCGATCAGCCACGTACCTTTGAAGTGTTTCACCTTCTCCGCGTCCACGAGGTGTATCAGAGAGCGGTCCACCCACTGCTCATACGAGAATACAAGCCTGGGACGCTCGAGTATATAAAAACATTTCCGTTAACCCCCTACAACGACCCAACGCCGTCGATCCCTTATGTGAGTGTCCTTTGCGCTTGAGTTCGAGTTGTGAGGACGATTGATTTCGTCAGAATAATCCATTGCTGCTTGGCCAACCACCTCTCGAAGGTATCCTGCGGTCGCACCTTGAAAAGTACGGTTGTTTCGTCGACCTCGGGACAGAACTTCAATCGTTCGAGGACGACGGTGAGCGCGTACTTGCAAAGGTGGTCAAGAGGGTGGGCAACGAGGGTGTAACTGAGACGATCGAGGCTTCGTATCTTATCGGTGCTGACGGCGCCAAAGGTGTGTCGCCTTTATAATCCAACTCATTACGTGTGATGAACCTTATCTCTTCTACTGTCAGGCATCTCCAGAAAACAGCTTGGTTTGGCCTTCCTGGGCGAAACACGAAGGGATGTTGCTGCTGTGATTGGTGACATCTGCGTCGAAATCGAAGGGATAGACAGAAATGTACACGCAACTTCATTCCATTGGAGAGTCTGCTGATGCGTGCGATTTGCAGCACTGGCACTTTTTCGGAGATAGGACAACCAGCTTGTGAGTGACAATCATTCCTAGGCATAGCTCGGCAACGCATCTAATGCACAGATAGCTGTCACCTTCGCCCTACTGACGACATTGCACCCGATGGTTTCCGCATCTTTATAGTCATGAAGGATCACACGCCGAAGGAGTTGATCGCTGACGAGAAGCTGCTGTTTGAATGCGTATCCGGATTGATAGGACGTGAAGTCAAAGTTAGAAAGATTATCATCTTGTCGGAGTTCCGGTAGGTTCCGCCTTCTTACAATACTTTTACCCTTTCTCCATGGCTTGAGATAGGCCCAACATCAGGATGGTCGACAAATTTGGTCGTGGGCGTGTTTTTGTTGCTGGTGGTAAGGAAACGATCTCGCTGTCCCCACATCTCACTTTTGTGTGGAATGTCTCTAGATGCAGCACAGTACGTTCGTTTCTCTCTCTCCACAACCTTCTAGACTCGTTTCGTAGTGTTCACAGCTCAACCGGAGGCCAAGGTCTGAACGCCAGTGTTCAAGACGCTGTATGTATCTTCATATATTCTCTTCATGGCTGACAGTGCGTTACAGCTCAACTTGGCATGGAAACTCTCTTTAGTGTACAAAGGTCTCTCCCCAGCTACCCTCCTCGACTCATACACTACCGAACGTCTTCCGGTGATTGCCGCGATGCTTGACATTACAACTGGGTTACTCAACAAATTACGCGGGGAGCCAAAGATAGAGCGCGCAATGGAGCGTGATAAGCGGTTAAACATGCTCGGGGTGAATTATCGGGAGAGCCCAATCGTTGTGGAGGAGCTTACACACGCGGAACCCGTGAATGCATATGGGGATTTGGATGAAGGCATGTTTGTGGCAGGAGACAGGGCTCCAGATGCACCGGGGTTGATTGTGGTAGCCAGCGGGGCGGAGACGAGGCTGTTCGACGTGTTTTCTGCGACTTACCACACCGTGCTGGTGTTCGCTCCCGATGCGTTGACGAAGGAGGGTGTCCTCAAGGTCTTGCAAAAGTACCCCGAGTATGTGACCAAACTATTGGTCGTCCTTCCTCACGGCGTCGACGGGATGGCTGCAGTGCAGGCAGACGTGGATGTGGTTATCGACAGCTGCGGACATGCTTACCGAGCATACCTGGCAGCGAGTGGGGAACGAAAAGTGGTCGTGGTTAGGCCTGATGGTGTCGCCGGGGCGATCGTGCGGGGCGCTCAGGGGGTACAAGTATACTTTGACAAGATCTTTGCCTAAACCTGATTAATCTAAATAAATCAAGCTTTTAGATATGATATTCCCCAGCTGATGCAACAAGCGTAGGACTCACTAGTACTCACCCGATGCGACGTTACTAGGTGGTGATCAGGACTACTACAATTAACTGCGGCGTTTCAAGTTGACATGCTTAGTACCTACTTACCACGTCAGTATCTGAGCCGCTACTCCGTTCTAAGAACGCACAGGTTTAAAAGCTGCGGCTTATGGCAGGTGTATCAAACAATTTCCCTCCTTTGCGGTGTCCTCTGATGCATCGAGTACTAATTCTTGTCAGCCTTGTCGCAACTCTGGTTGGTGTGGTCGCTGTACAGGTGCCACTAGACTCTGCTCATCCGGCGAGTTGGCAAGGCAAGCACCTTGGAGCTCTCAACAGCGATGACCACACGAAATGGAGCCTTGATAAGATTCCAAACCCAAATGCCACTGACCATCTCGTATTCGACACAGTCTACTCGCTTCTTCAGCATTGGTCCAGCATACGCATTAAAAACGGTAGCTTTGTTCCATGCTTGTGCGCCTAACAGAGCCCTCATTGCCCGCTAGGCCACAACATTGTACCAGGAAAAGTACCGAAGGGAACACTTCTGTACCATGCTAGACGAGACAACAAAATGCCTGCGGTTCCGGAATGGGTTGCAATGGATCCAGAACACTCTTACTGGTCATGCGGTGGAGTCATTGCGTCTTCTTGCTGGCTTCTGACCCTCACAACAACTCGACCACTCAAAGTTGTATATTTTGATGGCCTAAGTTCTACAAAGACCCCAAATGGCGTGATGGATACACAAGACCTCTTGGCATGGGGAGCGTTGCACCCGGAAAGGTCGCGGGAAGAGAGGCCACGCATTAACGCCCTTTGTGAGTGGGGAAAGAATTTCGGCGTAGATGGTTTCGTCAGGTAAATCTTTGTCCCTTTCGATAACCCTTATTTTGAAAATTGTTATAGGACAGAAATGGATTTGTGAGCGATTATTGTCTCTGAAACTGTCAGCCCTACTAAACGACTGGGTAGTGAAATCATGCTTTGTGACTTTACCTCCGGCGTCAGCATCGTTTCCTTCATGAACATAGTAAACCTGCATGGTATGCCGACAGATACGAGTGCGTCTTTGTCCATCAGATTCCTCGCTTGTGATAAATTGAAATACTCTGGACAGCGCTACGTGTAACCTTTGAAACTTGGCATGCGGGTTCTTGGCATAACCATTTCCCTGGAGAGACACGTTTTCAGCTTGACCTATCGGGCTTGGTCTCTTTCTACGACACCCAACTCGCACCTTCACTTATCGCCGCCCGAGCTGGTCAGAAACGAGCTGCGCATCGGGTCGGGGGTGTGTCCAAGGAAGATCTGTCTGCCGCAGTGTCGAGGCTGGAAGCAGCATTAACCAGACCCTCTGATCTGTCAAGTGGCATTGATTGGAGAACCCTCATTCAGGTTATCGTGGATCGATATGCCGGGCGGCTCGAGCGGATACGCCACCTCTTGAGCTCACCAACAACTGGCTCAGTTGAAGTCCTTGACCTCGCCAACAAGACGCAAATGCAGCTCAGAGTCATGTTGACGCCTTACCTTACTGTGTCGGTTACACCGATGGACTCGCCCGACGAGACGGCGCTGGAGTGGGCGGCGCCTGTTTACGAGCAGTGTGCCATGACACATACGAGCCGGATGGAATCCCAAGTGGATGCAATGACCGAGTCTGAGAAATTACTTCTTCAAGCCGTACGAGGTACCAGCCGAGAGATTTGCCGTGTGGTAACAAGGATGTGGGTCGCCGGGGTCTATGCGGGCATCGATTCATCCATAAACCAAAAGGCATCTCCTGACGTCGCGGAGGTAACACAAACCTGGAATAGCTGGAGAGAAGACCTGAATAGGCTCATGGAATGGCTCGATTGGAGTGTCTGGACAAAATGCGAACCCAGTTGTGGTCCCGAGGTGCGTCTTCCACTATCTCGAGAGCATCATCCACATGCTCGGTTGACAGGAGATATGTGCTTTATTTTCATGGCCCAATGAGCTTCCTCGTTTCCCCATTCCGACCAAGGAAACGCTCGCTGAGCAAATTCAGAATATCGACTTCATAGACTTGCAACCAAAATGCATCAGTGTGATTGATCTCGAAGTAAAGGTTTGAATGGTTAGTAGATGGAAGGACACACCAAAGCTTCAGCGTGTGTGTAGTGATTTGTATGTATATTTGAAGTTACTGGAGACATGCATAAACTTGGATGAGACAGCTTGAAAGGGTAGGTCCCGGTCCAGTAGTATTCTAAGGCAGCTCCCTGAGGAAGATGGGTGCGTGAGAAATCAAATTAAAGTAATACGATTCGAGTCAACTACCGGTTCAGTTCAAGTTGCCAGACCCGGAGGCGAGTCATCTAAATCTGCCTTTGGCTGAAGTGACTCGTAACAGGATGCTGAATCACCCTTCGGTCCAGCAGAGAGTCCAGCCTCGCGAGGATCGCCGATCCGACGGCACAGGCTAAACCGTGGCTGGAAAAGCGACGCAGAGGTACCTATAAGACACGATGACTGAGTCAGAATTGTACGACTAAATCTCGATTCTACCCTTCTGCGACATGTCACCTACTGTTGCACCTGTACTCGTGGTTGGTCCTTCTGGCTTGTGAGTCAACTATCGACGCTAACGGGCGCTGCATAGGCTGGTGGTGGCCCATCTGGGCTCGTTGCGGCGCTTACTCTGCTACAAAGCAATGTTCCTGTTCGAATTATTGACAAGGAACCTCATTACCGTATCAGCCAGCGCAGTAACGGGGTATGGGTAAGTCAACATCGACAAAATTATGTATTGATAAGTTGACAATTCGTTGTTCTAACAGCCACGTACGTTTGAAGTGTTCCATCTCCTGCATGTCCACGAGATGTATCAGAGAGCTCGGCCGGTGTTCCCCATACGAGAATATAAACCTGGCACACTCGAGCCTGCCAGGACTTTTTTGGCTTTTATTCCTGAGAAACCTACCCCCTCCATTCCATATGTATGTATATTTCAACCGTCGACGGTGAACGACTTATCCTGGATTCTCAATAGACCAACCCAATGTTCCTTGGCCAACCAACGATAGAGGCGATACTGCGCTCTCACCTTCAAAGATATGGCTGTTGCATCGAGTTTGGGACAGATCTCCAATCGTTTGCAGATGATGGAGAACGTGTGCTTGCAAAGATAGTCAAGAGGAAGGATGGCAAGGAAGTCTCTGAAACATTCGAGGCTTCGTATATTATTGGTGCAGATGGAGCCAAGGGTGTGTAGCTTCTGTGACATGTCTCTTGTTGAGTTCGACAGCTCAATCTTTTTCCGCAGGTGTCACCCGAAAACAACTTGGATTAACGTTCCTTGGTGAAACCAGGCAGGATTTTGCCTGTGTAGTGGGAGACATCTGCTTCCAGATTGAAGGGATTGACAGAAATGTATGCGCTTCTTACCTACCGAAAACGGGTCTTGGATAACATGTTCAACTTTGATCTAGCACTGGCATTCCTTTGGCGACAATTCGTCCGACTTGTGAGTGTAATTTCCTCAGGTCCCAGATATAGCTAATAATAGAACAGCGTTATGTTTCGTCCGACGGATGAAATAGCTCCCGACGGTTTCCAGTTCATAATGACTTTAAGGGCCTATGAGCCAACTGAGCTGATTGCTGACGAGAAGCTAATGTTTAAATGCATGTCCCAACTGGTAGGGCGGGAAGTCAACCCAAGAAAGATCGTTGCTTTGTATCACTTTCGGTAAGCCACACTTACAAGGAAGATGCGCCATTTCTGTACGACTCGAGACAGACCCAATATCAGGATGGTTGATACATTTGGTCGTGGACGGGTCTTTGTTGCTGGAGGTGAGGAAACGGAATGCTTTTTTATGCCTCTTATTTATATGAATGTCTACAGATGCAGCGCAGTACGCACTATCTCCCTTTCTCGAGGCTTTATCTGACCTCGTTTCTCAGTGTTCATAGCCCAACCGGGGGCCAAGGACTGAACTCTGGTGTTCAGGATGCTGTATGTATTCCTAATATTCTCTTCGTGGCTCATTGCATTGTTGCCACAGTTCAACCTCGCCTGGAAACTCGCTTTGGTCCACAAGGGTCTCTCCCCGGCTACCATCCTGGAGTCCTATACCACAGAGCGTCTCCCCGTCATTGCAGAAATGCTCGACATTACCACGGGACTTTTGGAGAAGATACGTAGCACAAAAACGATGGAGCGTGCTTTGGAGCGCACCGATAAGCGGTTAAGCATGCTCGGGGTGAACTACCGGACGAGCCCGATCATCGTTGACGAATTCACACACGCTGAACCCGTGAATGCATATGGGGATCTAGATGAGAAAGTGTTGGTAGCAGGTGACAGGGCTCCGGATGCGCCTGGGCTAGTCTTGGTCCCCAGCGATGCGGAGACAAGGTTGTTCGACGTGTTCAGCCCAACCTATCACACGGTCCTCGTGTTTAATGCCGATGAGTCAGTGACGGTGCGTATCTTGGAGGTACTGCAGGAGTTCCCTAGGAACGTAATCAAGCCGATGATCGTTCTTCCTCAAGGGGACAAGGGGGCGACAATGGGGAAGGCAGATGTGGTCGTGGACCGTGACGGGCATGCTTACCGGGCGTACTTGGTGGTTGGTGGAGAACCGAAGGTGGTCGTAGTAAGGCCTGATGGTGTCACAGGTGCAATTGTGCGTGGTGCTGAAGGGATGCAGGGATACTTTAACAGGATATTTGTCAAGAATCCATGACCACATACACGTACTATTACTTTCTTGTACCATTCCATTCTAAAATGATTCTGGAAGGGATATATTCTTTACCTGTTGTGTTTAGGTCGTAACTCTTTGAGTTTGCATCGTTGAAGACGAGTCGATTTGTTGCGACAGTGCTTACTCCGGTTTTTATCCCCGCCCAGTGCAACCAAAGAATGATTAGGTTCCCATCGTCTATTCTCGAGACAAATTGTAAATCTGGGAGATGACGGCTTTCCCCATTAGAGGATGTATTAGTATAACCGCATGTAGATGCCATTGGTGACAGTGACGCTGTATGCGGGCCCTTTTGGTTTCGTGATCGGAGATCTGTTCATGTATCTTTCCGAGGAGATGATCCTCTCGATTTTCATGCGATCGAGGGCATTGACGTACAATGGAGAAGTGGAAGCGGCAAACAATTGGATGTATGGTGGAGGTCATGGGGAATTGAGAAGATGGATTCGACGAGAACATAATAATTCGATCAGTGCAAACGTGCGTTCGTCTGTCTGGGTGTGTTTGGAAGGAATGAGCAAGAATCAAAATGACGTATGCAAGGCCTCCCATTCGCAAATTCGCGTTGCTAGAGGTGAGCGGACGTCAATGAACGTGAATTCCAGTTACCAGAAGGCGATAAGATCCTATGAAAGATAACTCATCTTAGCCTCTCTTGTAATGTTCGAGCTGGCGATGACGACACGACAGGCAGATGCTGAAGGAGTGGGATTAGTACCTACTAGGAACTTCGCAAACCGGAAAAAACTGGCAGGCTCGAAGACCGAGTTGTGAATAGCATCGCAATAATCGAGAGTAATACCTGGCTCCATCGATCCCCCCCCCCCTGCACCATTAGAGCAGGACGTCTGAATGCTCTAAATATTAATGGTCAAGAAGAACTGGTCCCCGCCTATTTAAATCGATCACGTGTCTCCTTATATTGTTCTGCGTTCCATTGGTTGTGCTTCGTCAAATGTCTGCGTACGGTACAACGCGCAACCATCCTGGCTCAGCGTTCGCGACCTCCGCCTCGATTACACTTTTCCGACGTCTCTCATGGGAAGGGACAGTTCCACTTGAAATTCGCGTCGATCCAAAAGAACTCCCCGCAAATTCTGATCGCGGACTCGAATGCTACTACATCCAGGCGCCGAGGGTCAGCTACCTGCCCTTGCTCATGCCAGAGATACGCAGATTCCTGATGGATATCGTCTTTGATGAGGCAGCTGGCAAGATGTTGAAGGAGGAAGATTGGTGGTTCGAAAGCGAAGAGGGTACTCTGCTCAAATGGTACGTCCGTCCTTTCCCCACCCAGTCGCACCCTCCTCGACACACCCATGTGGTTTCTGCGCAACGGTCGTGGCCATGTGTTTTATCGCTGATGTGACGCGCGTTGTAGGCATTGGCCGATTGGTTTGATCTATGACAACCATGTCATATCCGCTTCAATACGTCCCGCTGCGCCTGCTTCGGGATCAGGGCTGAACATTTCGGTTGCACCGCTGAAATTAATCCTCCACCTCGCCTCACCTCCAACCGAAAAGCTTCTGCTGCCACCCTCCGCCGAGTCCTGTAAACAGGCATTCATGGGTCAATTGAAGGAAGCTGATTTCATTCGGTGGGGGAGCACGAAACGCATGACCAGTCTCAGAAAGGCCGAACAGGACGGCATCTGGGAGGGCATCAAAGAACGTGAGTTTTTTCTGTCGCCAGGGCCTCGTGCTCTAAACCGCGTCGCGTTGGGGCTAGCTTGGCTGACTGATTTGGGCGATCCTCGTCAATGACAAACGACATTGACTCGTTCCAGACAACTTTGATGATTATTGGCGCGTTGCTTCCAAGATCGTGCCAACGACAGCGCCTACAAGGCCAAATTCGCCGCCGCCTTCTGGTGGTTCGTTGCATACTCGTCCGGCATCCACCGATCAACAGAGTGGCCCTGATCGTGATGGGGCATACAACGTCCGAAGTGTTCCTGTGAGACTATATCTCCCAGATGGGCCAGTGATACAGGACCTCGTACCACCATTGCTAGAAGATGGTACGCGCCTCCGGTATCTACGCTCGCTGTTGTTTGCTGATGGACACCTCACACTTGCTTCGTGCCATTGAAACATTTAGGTTCTGCACATACGCTGGCACACTACCTGTCGACTCACCTTCCGCTCCTATTCCCTTCGCAACCGTCACTTGGCTTTGAACTTGCATACGCGTTGATACAGGGAATCGTCTCACCCCCTGAGACGGAAATGGGATGGCTGGGTGCGTGTTTAGCAGGTGCAGATGGCTGGGTCAATATCTGTATCGGCGTTTCGCGATAGAAGGGAATGCACAGTTCGACAAAAAAAACATCTTTCCTCGCTTCATTCAAGGCCTCCCTTCTCTTTACACCGTGACGGATCCACGTTAGATAGTAGATACAGATGCCGAAACCCTTCCTACTCTATTTACCTTACTCTCTTATGGCCTTATCTTTTCATTCTGCAGATATGTTTAATTTTTTTTCTGGTCGTTCGACGGTACATATACCCTCCAACTTTCCGCCTTCGGATCACCTTGTCCTCAATTACATCTACACCATGAACCTAGTGTCAGAAGTCACTTACCCCTGCTTCGACAAGTGCTGTGGATTTAGCTCGGCTTTGGAAGGTATGGCAACATGAACCTCGAGTCACAATGAAACATTCGCATTTCTCCGCGCCACGATCCCCAGCCTAGCTTCCTCCATGCCGAAGATAGCACATAGGTCGCTACGCGAAAGACTCCGTTGCTGTACCCCAAAATCATTGCAATCGATCACGAGGAAATAGAAAAAAGACCGTTGGGTTCTCCGTCTCGCGTAGAGTGTGTGCGCACCGCGCGATATCAGATCAAATGTTTCGTCCCGTAACGTCGCCGGTGATTAGTTGGTCCTGTACGCTTGTACGTCCTCGTGGGTGAGGCGGTGTGGACGTCCCCATGTTCCATTCCTTGATGATCGGAAGTGTATTTCATCACCCCTGAGACCATCCTCTCTTGTCACCAAAGTCAGGAGGACACGGTGGACGAACACGGTGACGAAGGAACGCCACAAAATAGCTCACACCGGGCCCCTGCACGCATTCATAAAACACGCCATTCCGATTCCGATGGTATCGATGTGGGAGTCAGCAGTGTTCACGACGGTTAAATGAACGGAAGAATGGGTGGCCGTCGGGTCCCGTGCCTATTGAACACGTTGCATCCGTTCGGCCGTGGCCTGTGGTGACGTGCGACTTGCCCTCGGGTCGGACGTGCGCGAAACACCTCCTCGTCTCGGAGGATGCCGAGTAGTTCCTGTATACATGCGCAGTCGACGTGGGTAGTGCCGTCTGCGCGCGTGCAGTCAAGGCAAAACGGGAGTTCAATTACCGTGATTGAAGATGTGGAAGGTGGTCAGGGTACACGCACTGCGGGAATGTTACAGCTCGTCTGCTGGCCAAACAGACTTGAAACGAGGTAGTCCCGAGTTAGCGACGATAAACGTCAGTGGGCATTGCTCATGTGAAGGGAAAAAAGGTGCACGGCGGTACCGAACCGACTCCTGAGGTACAACCGCGCTTCTCTTGAGGGACTGCTAGGCGGTGACTCTTGACCCTGGAAAACATGCGACCGCGAGTGGTAAAACTATCACAAGGTAACCTTGTTTGACAATACTTAAACTGTAACCATGTATCGTAAGTGTGAGGTGGCAGGCGCGTGCGACGAAAGGATAATCTTGCTTGTTGTTTCGGTTCCATTATCGGAATATCGTGTGATTCTTGTCACATGAAGAATGATAACGTGAATCTTTGCATGTACACCCCTGCGGCCTGTCCCAGTCAGAGCAGAGGAAACACAAGGAAGTACTTATCATGTTCCAAGGATATGGACGGACTATGGGGATAAGACCTAGAGTGGGCTAGATATCGGATGGTGATAACCTGCAAATACGTCAAGGAGATATGATGCGCCACGCAAAGAAGGAAACTGTGGTTCGGTGAAATCTCGACGGCAGACAATAGAAGGCGAAGAATTCCGTATAGTACGTTTGGCATAGAAAACATTACGTTGACTGTGCCAAACTCGACCCCCGTTCACCGATCTGGTCGAAGTAGGGAAACTCTCAAACACCGGGACAGACTCACAGGGCAACCTAACCTTCTGATAGAGTGAACGTCGTGTATACCACGCGTATAACTCCAAATGTACAGAAAAGCGTGGTGATTTGGATGCTTGCAGGGTCAAGAGAAACTACCATTTCGGGTAACAATAATATAATCCTTGCACTTGTGAAACACATTCAAGTTCGAATCTGAACGTCGTGCCGGAGCCCACCATTTTTTCACGTCTTCCAGGCGACGACCGCCGTTCATGAACTTCATATTGAAACTCACTGAGGTCCTTCCCACGTACCGCATCCGCGTAGGTCTTGTGGAGGCCAATGGTATCTCTGACGTGGCACTGGCCACCCTCTGATGAAAAATGGCTGGTCGGCTGTCAAATGCCATCCTCTTTCTGCAACAAGCTTTGGTCAGCAGCACTCCAACGACAGCTGTCGCAAAACCAAAATCTCGATCCAACGCTCTATGCCTGCGGAGATTCTCGGAGGTCGGTCCTGAATGCCTTGAGAGGGCTACCCGCGAACTTTGTAGGCAGGTTGCCCGCGAGGTACTGTCGATCCTGCTCGTCAGGCACCGCACATGATCATCATTCACGTTCCGGTGGGTACGGTCACACTCCCGGTCGGGTCATTGTTGTAGCAGGCAGCAAGATAACCTGTCATGCCGATACCGTCGAGAGCTCAGAAACAGACGTGTCTCGACCTGCCGATCGAGTACAACGAAAGCCTTGATCGACGCGATAACGAACGAGATTTGATAAAGGACGAGACCGCTGAAAGCTGAAGGGGTGTCTATTTTCGACACCTTCTCTTCGCATACCATGGGCTGAGTTGTCAGCGGCACAACATCTTCTCCTATTCCGCTGATGGCCAGATACAAATCCCAGTACGATCAACACATGGTATATGATGATCAGCAAGGAAATGTGATGAGTCGTGCTTTCGGGCCATGTCTGCCGGTGCGTCATATAAGCAATATTGGTCATAAACGCCTAAACCTCCCGAGATCCACCCGAGTGACACTGGGCGCTTGATCCTAATCATGCGGTTGAGCAACAAGTTGACTCGAACGATCCACGTGGAATGGAGGGATTAGGGTTGCCACACCATATGGGTACACAGGAGGTCCATGCAGCAACTCGAGAGAATGATACCACCAAGTTCTGCATATCACTGATGCACCTCATCAAATCAGACCGACAATCAACTGAGAGTCGCGACTAGCTGAACGCCATGGCCCGAAGATTGACCGCTGTGACTATTTGCTCACCGCCATATCTCTGAGCCGCTGCCGAGCCGCACAAACCCCCGTCAGCCGGTGCGTCCTATCTTGGATTGGAGCGGCATCCAAATATATACCAGCGCTACGGCGATGCGAGGGCTTCCATTCGCAAGGACCAAGTCCGTGGACTTGGTCGATTACACAGTACAAAGGAGTGCGGCGGGCACGTAGCTACGTGGCAAACAAGAGTCAGACGCGGTGTCGTCAACTAGTTCCGCTTTGCCGACCCTCGGCCTTGGCCTTTTGGGTGGGTCCCCTAGCACAGCCAGTCGGCCGTCCCCACCCTCGGAGTGTTCTTTGCGCCGAACACAAGGCATCATGACCAAGGACCCCCAATTCAGCCACATGCGACGTTGACCCAGAAGATAAGCCCGCAGTACATGTGTGATATGTTCCTTTGGAATATCGTTTGACTACTACGGCGCAGCTGGGTGGCCGTGTACGATGAGGCCTGATTTTTGATCAGATCAAAAGTGCGCATGTGGCGGTGGAACCATTGTTCCCTACTAAGCACCCTTTTGCTAGATGAAGCCTCACAAGACAGATCCAGCCAGCGACAACCGTTTTACAGTGCGGTACTTTTTCATGATTATGATATTCAAGAACACGACGTAAAGTTACATATCTAGCAAAGAATTCCCTGAGCGTGACAAATGGTCCACACAAAACGGAACGGAATAAGGCCGCTGGCTCTACAAAATTTCATAATAATAAAATCGGTGCTCTCCACATTTAGAGGCATGTTTCGATAACTGCGCATGATGACATGAATAGGCGTGCGTGCTGGCTCGTTTCTGGTAACAATGCCATGTTGCTGATATCTACAGTTCACCACGTGGGATTAGAAGGGAATGAACAGTATTAAAAAGGTATGATGCTTCCGCCGTCGGCTACAAGGGTCCAAGACAAACATGTGGAGAGGAGATTGATTAGCCGAGTCTGCGCCGCCACTGAATTGGCAGATCAGCGGCGGTCAGCCCGGAACACCGTGGGAGCTTAAAGAAGAGGCATAAAGCCGCAACTGGTTCAAACTGGTCCAGGTTGACCGTAATCGATTTTGATAGGGATCGTATGGGCTCAGCTGAAGCGAGGATTCTTCCGACAAGCCCATCGCCATGGCAGTCTGCATAGCAAGCTGTGAGAGTGCATCAGACAAGGCCCACACATCAGTCAGAGCACACGCACGTCACTATAATGACGGAAACCTGGGTCCCTAGCACGTCAGCGTTGGTGAGACAGTAGAACACAGAGTACGCACCCTGTGCGCGACCACTTTTACACTCTGCCCACGCGAGGAGAATTGCCGCTTGGAGGGTATCGAGCGACGGGTGCTGAAATGCGGCTGAGAATTGGTCCTGCGGGGTTTAATTGGTATTGGCGAAGCTCTTATTCGGGGAGTGGCCCCACCTTAGCGATGTCGCAGTAGGCTTCAGCGACAGCGTACTGCCCTCCTGTGGGAACCTCCGGGACATCACAAAACCTAGAATGACGTTGAGACACGAGCCATGCGGTCGAGACGATGCTACGCTACCTTGCGCCCAAAGCAGCTATGCAATTTGAGAGTAAGGGGGGCAGCGCATAGCGTCGAAATTTGTCGTATGTTTCTTCATAGCTGAGGAACGCGCACTGAGCGCTCATGTTACTGATGAATGATTGTATGAAGTGTTGCATCCAGCCCCGTCGGGGAGACGGTGGATGTCCAGCTTCGAACAATGTTGACGACTGGTACTGTGATGATTGTCCGGCATGTCGTTCGTACGAAAAATTGGAAGGAGATTGGGTGGTACGGTGGCCATTGAGTGACCCTGAGCTCTTGACGTGATCAAGAGGGTAAGATTGATAGCGTACATGACCCTCGTTATTATGCCCGACGGACTGCGGCGGCGAATATGAAGAGGAGCGCTGCAAAGATAATGGTGGCACTGGGGGAGCACTCGTCACTTCAAACTCTGGGATACTGCTCTCTAGCCTATTGGGGTTGTCGTCTGTGGTATATTCAGGCCTGCCCGTCGAACGAGCGAGGCTTGGCCCGGCGATAGCTCGACTGCGCTCGGCAAAATAACGCTCCCGATCTCGAAATCTACATTGGATTTTTGCGACTTTGCATGCCTCGCACTGGGACTCCGGACTGGGTTGCAGACATTTGATCTTTTTTAGGCGACTGAAAGCGAACAATAAAGATTACGGAGTATGATGTGGCGCAAGGCACCTACCAATTATCGCAGGATGTGACGAGGCGAGGGCGTTTCTTGTGACTCTGAGCTTCCTGGGGAGACTCGATAATAAACTGAAAGCCGTCCATTGTTAGAGGAGTGAAAGGGAATGATTCGATGACGAAGGTATAGGACTGTTTATATCCGCACTATATAGTACCTCGAGGCCACTTGACTGTCACGCTCATGTCACCTACACCAATAAGCGTCGATTCAGAAACCAGATCCGCGAATCTCGAGTCTCGTTTTTAAAGAGATTCTCACTGGTGTATGTTTCTTTAGCGATCAACGCGTGCCGCAGGAAGCACTTACTCAACATGCTGCACCAGTTGCAGTGCATTGATCGATTTCTGATCAGGGTTAACCGCCGGGGATTAGTCAATACCACGAATGTTTCAAGCGGATTTCGTAATAGGATTGGCAATCATGATTAGGCCCGCGACTCCTTGGTGGACCTATCCACGACACATGAACTAGATTGATGAATTTCCTATCGGGTGAGTCCTGGACACCGTAACACCGCGACCATGCTCACTGAGTTGGGGCCCAACACGTCAACGGCCGAAAAACAAATTGTTTACCCAGGGCTGGGTCTGTTCTTCGATCCGAGGGCCACGAACTGCGCCTAGACAACTTGCAGCCCCACATCCAGCTCAGGATTCGAATTTGGGCCGCACGCTCCCGGAGAATGGATGCCTCCGTTTCTGGCTGTCACTGGTTTCACACAATGTCTGGGCAACTGACTGGCTGTGCCCGTAACTTAATTGATGGGAACACATGCTGACGCCATGTCATCACTTGAGTGCACTGAATGTGCGTCCGATCCGCAGTCAGCAAGCTTGAGCGGGAGAATGCGCGACAGTTGGCCTTCACAGCGATTGCCGACAACTTCCGATGTAGACGGCTCAAGTCCGTCAGCAACTACATTTGGACTTCGGATCAATAGTACGATACATCCGAAGTATTTAAAGTAGCGCACCCCACGTAATTCCGGTCCTCAGGATTCCGTATACCAGAAGGATGCTAGGGAAACACTTGCAGTGCATTCAATTCATCGAGAACGAGAACAACAGGTTCTACTCACCAGAATAAAAGCTGTAGATAACCTATGATACACCTAGGTCTTATCCGCTGAATTGTCCCAATTTAGCTTCGAGCTCCTCACGCTCCGAATTTCTTCCGCATCCTGTTCCCCTTCATCGAGCTCCTCGCTTGAGAAGAGAAGGTGTTGCTGTATGTCCCCATTAACACCAACCCGGGCCTTGTTGCCGCTCGCCTCAGTGACTTGCACACCACACACGTAATTTCTTGACCAACTTACAGATGTATAGGAACTTGCAACCAACTCCATATCATGCGCACACATTGACTCTTCACCGCTCAAATTTTCACTTTCGAGCTGTATCACATTTCCATGCGCATCCAGAGTGACTTTGGAATCAACCGTCTTGCGATACTTGTGGTATGTGAAAAGTGCAATACCTACTCTCACTTTGTCAGACAACGATGACATTAAAGCAAGAATGAAGACGGACCACAAATGGTAATCGCAACGCCTGTGATGTTCACCGGCGTCAATTCATCCCCAAAGTACCAAGCAGATATCGTGATGGTCGATACTTCTTTGGCAATCCCAGCGATCGACATTGGAAGAACACCTGCACGTTGAATAATGCTTGTACAACAATGTATAATCAGCCTGATGGCATACACTCAAGTGGACGTGACCAATCAAACGTACTAGTACTCGCTCATGACCATGCAAAACGCCGCGATACCGGGAACAATAAACTTGAGGAGTGTATTCATCGTCGAGGCCGCCGTGGCGAAGAACGAGGACGAGAACACGTTTATCCACCCTTCCCAGACAATGCTCACCAAGGCCAACGAAACAGCCGAGGCAGGTGATAACCAAAACAACGTCGACGGGGGATTGTCAAGTCCCATCGTCTTGTCCTGCATCGCGACTTGCGTAACGCTCCAGCGAAGGCCACCGCAGATGCTTGCAAACATGACCAATAGGAATCCAGACCAGACGAACGCGGTTTCTGAGGCGACCATCAACAACACTCCCGCAAAGATGATCAGGATCACAACGACGAGGTGTATGGAGAAGGCCTCTAGTCGGAAGAGAAACGCGAAGAAGAGGACGAATATTAGCGAGGAGGACTTGCACATGGCTACAAGGATCAGGGATCACCTAATGAATCAGACTGGATGAACAGTGAGGGTACTCACTATAAAATGATAGTGTGATACTCTTTAGGGAAACATTGGACAGCCCGATATCAAGGCCGGTTGCTACCGAAGCAGGGAGAGCCTTGATGCTGTAAAAACCGTGTCACCATTGCGTGCTCGTTGGGTTGAGACCGACCCACCTATAACTACGTAGTGTTGGCCTTTTGTCAGAAACGAAACTCCTTGGAAATGTGAATCTAAGCAGTGAGGATAGCAGAAACTGGATGAACATATGGACAGTGGTCACAAATAACGGATAAGGGAAGTTAAAGTAGTTCGGTGAAAACATCCATTTGTTATACACGGAGAGAACTGTTGCAAATAGGAACCTGGCGATGGTTAGTTGTAGCCCGTGAAACTGGAAGAAGGTTCATTGTACCATGCCAAGATGAAGAAAGAGTTGATGAGTGCGTTCCTCCACCAGAATACCCTCTTCTCTGCCCTGGACGCAACGTGGACGTCGCCTTCGATGTGCAGAACAGTGTCTTCGCCGTCGTCTTCTACGTCTTGCTCGGCGTTGGACAGTATAGGTTCATGTTCTGGAAGGAGGCCCGCCATCATGCAGAGGCAACGTCAAGCCACACAGCCATTGGCAAGCGAAAAGCGTGTGAATGATATTCCAATCTAGGTAAACTAGTAATAGTAATGCAAGTCCTTCTGAAACTTTGAAAGGCCCGCTCAAATCTTGCTCAAATCCAAAGCCATTTCCACCAGATCAATAAGAAAATCACGGTGGCATTACGCAGGGTGCTTCTCAGGTTCCTGTGCATGTGGAGGTTCGGTGGGAATTGTCGCGGTAGGATAGTTTCGCCTAGACGTGGGATCCGTAAGATCTTCAAGGGTTCAAGCAGAGCCGCAAACTTGCCACGTCCGCCAATGGTCAAACTGTTTCTGATTGAGATAATCCCGCCATTCGTCCTTCTTAATTTCCGATCTAAAACGTGCATGCTGAAGCAGCTCTAGATGGTGCAAAGCATGAGGATAGCTTCAAGAGGTTTGTGTCAGCGTCGAAAGAGGGGCCTGGCACACCAACTGTATAAACCGGGCATAGTCCTTCTCTCGCCAATATTGCAGATATTCCAGGTAGTTGACGAACGCGGGCTGATCGAGCACGTTTTGTTGGGCAAGAGAGCGCAGATAGTAGGGGTTTGCGAGAGACTGCACGAATTCGAGCTCCAGTTCAAACCTTTCCTTGTTTGCTGCCCTCGCGTCTACGACCAGAGGTGATTCAATGGTTGCGGTTGTGGACATGTTCAGTTCGAGTTTGTTTGGATCTAAAGCTCCCGCCAAACAACCGTCACGTGGCTGTGACGCGTTCATTCACATGTTGTAGACCACCACCATGTCTGACGAAGATTCCAGTGGTTGGGAGCTCACAGAATCTGATCCTGGTGTTTTCACGTGTGTATTCGGTTTCGCTTACTTACTAAAACTGAACTGGACCCAGGGAGCTGCTGAAAACGCTCGGCGTGCCGTACATTGTTGATGACTTGTATTCGCTCGAACCTGGGGCATTATCTGCCCTTCAACCTCTCCACGCGCTGATATTCCTCTTCAAATGGCTACCATCTACCGCTAGCGAGTCGGCCAGCAATGCGGGAGAGTATGATGCCAACTTCTCTGGCTTCTTCGCACAGCAAACGGTCAATAATGCCTGCGCAACCCTTGCGGTGATAAATGCGCTAGGTAACATACCGTCACTCCCTTCTGGGCCACAGCTGGCGAACTTGATGAGTTTTACTACTGGGATGGATCCACAGACATGTGGAATGGCTGTGACCAGTGCAGACTGGCTGCGAGAGGCACATAACGCGCTTTCTCCACCGAGTTCTATCTCGCTGGATGGACTTGGGCTACCGAAAAAGACCGAAGATGCTTATCACTTCGTCGTCTACATTCCTGTTACGGGTAGTCTCTATGAACTGGATGGATTAAAGCCGTGTCCCGTTCGCCACGGCGAATATGATGAATCTGGGCAAGGTTGGCTAAAGAAAGCGAGGTGGGTCGTTATTGTTCAATATTTCCTGCAAAGGATTAACGTCAACCTAATTAGAGAGGTGATTGAGCACCGCATAAGCACGTACCCCACAGGAGCGGTTAGTGTTTTTCCCTGTCGGGAAGCCCGCTTTTGAATTAATTCCAATCTTTTCCAGTTGGAGTTTAGTTTGCTTGCCCTTCGCGATGATCCCTTGCCTGCTCTCAAAGTGCAGCTGGAGCACATGCAGCGAATAGGGCATCATCAGGAGGCCAGCCAGATTCTTGCAAGGATCAGCAACGAAAACGCAAAACGTGAACGCTGGGCTGTACGTCGTGAAGTCGCCACACGGTGTTCTGATATGCTTACTCAACCTACTTGCGCAGTTTGAGAACAGTCTCCGTCGCCATAACCATATCGGGTTAGTCCACGCGCTATTAGTCGGACTTGCCAAAGCTGGGGAGCTTCCATCTGTCACGGAGAACGCAAGGAAGATTATGCGGGAACGGCTTGGAAGGCGGAGAGAGATGGGGCTTGGCGACATGGATGAGGATTAATGCGCTCCAATCCACACCACATTCTAGGTCTTTTTTTTTGTGAGCTCACACATGTTCCGTCCTCTGGCTATCGAAAATACTGTTCCGTAAGATATTTCGCTTCGGTTCGGCAATAGGATGTTCCGGTGCACATGACCTCTTGCCAACCGTTTCTTGTGACGATCAGTCTGATTTCACTCACAGTTACTTACCTCAATCAACAGTGCACTTTACAAACATGTCACTTACCATCAAATCAACCGTTCGCTTGACGTCAGGTAGTTTGGGTCGATCCCTGTTTGGTATCCCTTGTTCATGCACAGCGCTGTTGATTAAACCAGGACATGCGATGCCCCTCCTTGGGTTTGGCGTGTATCAAAACTACGACGCTCGATCATCCGTTTTAACAGCATTCGAGGTTGGTTACAGGTATGTAATACGCCGCAACCAGTCACCGCACCTAAACCTGGTTGACTCCCCATCAGACATGTCGATTCTGCACAGGCATACAAAAACGAAGCCGCGGTCGGTGAAGCCGTCAAAGAGTGTGGCCTCGAGCGAGGCGATGTGTTCATCAGTACGTTGCATGCATGTTAGAGCATGTTCGCCACAGGCGCTTATCGGTTGGCATGCAAGCCACTAAATGCACTAGTAAGACCCACGGCTACGACAGCACCCTCAACGGCGTCGACGAGTCACTCGCGAGATTCGGTTTTGGTATGGACGTGAATGTTTCATCTCGCCTTCGGTAACTCACGTATGGTTGTCTGTCATCGCCAACGATCTAAAGATTACATTGACTTGTTTTTGATCCATGATCCCTTGTCTGGCACAGAGCGACGCTTGGCGACGTACCGGGCGCTATTACATGCTCAAGGGACGGGGAAGATTAGGACAGTCGGCGTGTCAAATTAGTCGGTGTTCAAACACGATCGTTGTATTCCATTGCTCACGCTGGACCTCAGTGGTGTCAAGCATCTCGAGGAGATCAAGAATGCGGGGTTACGGATGCCTGCTGTGAATCAGATTGAGGCATGCTCGGTTTCTTTTTGTTTTATTTTTTTGCGCGTTAAATGAGTTAACACCTTTTCTGTGCAAGTAGCTCCACCCGCTGTGTCAGCATCGGCCTATCGTCGATTATTGTCGCGCCCATGAAATTGTGGTGCAAGCCTACTGCCCGATTCTGCGCGGACAAATGGATCATCCCGTGATCCAAGCGGTAGCAAAGAAGGTTTGAACTATTGTCAACGTGCCGCAGCAGCGCCCTCATGTCGTCCTTCTTGATCTAGTACAGTCGAGATCCGGCTCAGATACTTATCAGGTGGTCCCTTCAGAAAGGGTACGTTCTTATCCTGACGGTCGTCGTGAGGCGCGTATCGATCTTTCCATGTCATTCCTCAGGTTCGTTCCGCTCCCAAAGTCGGTAACCCCAAGCAGGATCAAATCCAACGCGGAGATATACGATTTCTCACTGGCTTCAGAGGACATGACGCTTCTGGATGACCTTGATCTCGGAGAAGCAGGAGCAGTGAGCTGGAACCCGGTGGGCGCGCCCTGATGGCGGGTATTTTGGCAATGGCTGAAGGTGAGGAAACGTTGTATCGGATCATATGGTTCGATATGCTCAGTTCATCTGTTAGCACGGTTTGCATTGACTCGAAATGAGTGACAATTTCTGGAAATGAACTTGGGATGAAATACATTACAAACCAGCTGAATTCTCGTGCAGCTAGACGGGATCAATTTGGATGCTTACGCCCATGTTCCACCGTGAATTTCCGCGGGGAGCGGCCAACGCAATCCGGTGGAACGATCCTACCGAGCTTCATGTTGCTGCGTATGGCAAGCAAGTGACTCGGTGTCACTGAGATGGATCAGGCCATATGACTCACTGTTTGGCCATCTGTGTCCATTCTTTTTGATGTGGAGAGGTTTGCAAAGGGATGCAAGTCCGACCAGATGGCGGCCGCAAGGCCCCCTGACAAACAGGTATGAGACCGCGTGCAATCACTCCACGGCGACTGTGATGATTGTATCCCCGCCGAAAGCGCTGCCTCCGTGATAGATCATTCTCTCGCTCATGGTGACACATACTGTTTGTTGATGGACACGATAAAGTCATGATCTGGTTTGCTGGCGCCATCCTGTGGCTTGTTCATTTGAAGAACAACGCCATTGGTCTGGCAACGTACACCGTCTGCAAGTCTTGATACGGTGGGTCAGTTCCGGGCCGGCTAGCCGGGGATGGGGGTGGGCGGCAGTGCACCGTTGTTTTGTTTCACCTTCAATACAATCGTTCCTGCAAGTCGTTCACACCGTCTGCCTCGCCACCTGGTGTTGCCGTTTGGGCGTGACAGTGGCAATGGACGCTCTATCTCACTTTGGCGAGCTTGATGAACTGATTCAAGTCATCTACCAAGGGTTTGATCGATTCATCGTCCTGTCCACCGTTGCCGAGTCCTATTGGACCGTGTGCGTCGGGTTGAAGGGGCCCGAAGGCAGGTGGTGGCGCGGCTCATGGTCGGTGCGCGATATCACACAGTTTCTTGTTCGTCCTGCAGTTTATTTCCCGCACTCATGACCGCGGTCCAACATGTTGATGATGATCTGATTTCACGTAGGGTTCCAAACCGAATTCCAAGGTTCTCGAAGGCTTTGCTCACAATTTATCCGAGGCGTTTGTGAACGGTGAGCTCTGTATCGGCGACTGGGTACCCGAACCGGGCGTCAACATCAACGTGAATTCAGTCTGCTCTGACGTGTCGATGTACGACCTGTCCTGACTCTCACCCAGCTCACGCTACGACCAACGTCGAAAAAGCCGGTACAGATCCCCTTGGTGGAGATGTCTGCTATGGAGGCGGCGTCGCAAGCAACGACGATCCTCGGTGGAGTACGACACATGGGCTGTCCCTTGCTGAACCGTCATGACGATTGACCCCAAGATTGCCCTCCAAGCACGAGCGCGCAAGTGCCAGCTGAACCCGCCTGCGTTTTCAGTGCAGACTGCCACCACTCCCCAGACCGCAGGACCGTCTCACACCAAGTCAGGTGCGTTTGCGAGGTGGAGCGTTGATGCCTTGCACTTCTTGAAGTCGGCCACGTAGACGCCTCTCCGAGGAAAGCTCCCGCAGCGCGTCAAGCTGAAGACGAGACCGGAGCTGCTCAACAAAAGATCAAGGCACTAGAGGCGGAGCTCGAGCATGTCAAGGCTGCGAAGATGGCCAAGTCGAAATCGCCGCCGAGCGAGCCAGAGCCGAGTGTGTGACACCGTCTTTTATGGGGCTCTTCTTGCTGACTTGTGTGCCAACTTTAGAACTGTCTGTGTCGACCCGCCGACCAAAGGGCGCGTCGCTAGCTAATCCGCATAAAAAGGCACGCAAATATGAGGCGATGCAGTTTGAGAGCGATGATGAATGAGGCGGGTTTATGATGTTTATGTTGGTTGGGGAGGGCCTTGAAACGGTAGTGACTTGTCCCTCCCCCCCCCCCCCCCCTTGGAACACGACCAAGACACGGTTGGCGCTGACCCCAGGGTATTATCGCTAGGAGGACTAGTTGTGTTCATTATCTTATCGTACCATTTTTGTCTTGATTAATTTTCAAATCCACGTATCGTTTGTTGATTCGACCGAACAGTCAACCGAAAATTCAACCGAAATAATCGTGAAGCTGCCCGCACACACGTTTTCAAAACGGCTTCGAGGACCCCACCTTTTCTCCGGAATACCCTTGACCCGAGACCACCATGTCTTACCCCTCCGCACTACCCATCGCCGGCGCTCCAAGCGTAGAGGCCATGTTCACCCAGATATTGGGTGCAGTACAGAAATCAGTGCGGTGTCAGCTTCGCTAGTTCAAGTGTCTTATTGATTATCGCCTCAGCAAGCCGAGATAGCTGACCTTCGCCAAGAGTGTGCAGACCTGAGACTCGCCAACGCGAGTCTCGAGCGTCAAGTAAAGGAGGGCTTGTATGTACGTTCATGGCAAGCGCGTCTATATATCCCCGGTTGGTTGAACGACTTTCCAGCACAACTACCACAATGGGAGTCGTATTGTCTCTAGCCCGGGCTTCACAACACCCGTCCCTGGAAGTCCTCAGCTCCGCCCCAAGTCCCCTTTTCTTTCTCCTCACAACGTTCCTAACCTTTCCACACCACCCTCTTCTTTTCTCGTCCCGTCGCCACTCGGGGATCATGCGATAACTTCCGTCTTAAACGGACAACGTGACATACCCGGATTCTATGTCGTTATTCCTGCAGGAGGGGCTGGCACTCGCCTTTGGCCATTATCACGAGAGGGACACCCCAAGTTCCTCCTTGATCTTACTTTGAAAGGAAGGTCCCTGATACAAGCCACCTGGGATCGTTTATTACCCCTTTCTTCTCCACTCCGTACGACAGTCGTCGCTGGACCAGGACACGTCAAGTCCATCCGCGAACAACTCCCCGACCTTCTTCCTCAGAATCTCTTTTGCGAACCTGGACCGAAAGAGTCTATGGGTGCTATTGGTCTTGCGGCGGCCGTCCTCGCAAAGAGAGACCCAAATGCCATCATCGGCTCTTTCGCCGCGGACCACATGATTTCTGGCGACGATGCGTTCCTCTCGGCGATTGCTGAGGCAGTAGAAGTCGCCAAGAGCGACTATCTCGTCACCATTGGCATCGCGCCGTCACATCCATCCACTGGGTTCGGTTACATCCGTCTCGGCGATAACCTCGGCGTTAAGCAAGCACCAAATGCAAGACTCGTGTCTAGCTTCAAGGAGAAACCAGACGCGCGCACTGCTGCTGCGTACATTGGCACCGGTAATTACCGCTGGAATGCTGGGATGTTCGTGACCAAGGCCACGGTGCTTATGGACCTCCTGAAGGAGTACAAGCCTGATCTCCACGATGGGCTTCAAAAGATTGCTAATGTCTGGTCGGACAAGGAAAAGCGCAAGACAACGCTAGCTGAAGTGTGGCCTGATCTTGAAAAAATTGCTATTGATCACGCCGTTGCAGAACCTGCTGCAGTGGAGGGCAAGGTGGCCGTCGTGCCCGCCACATTCGGTACGTTCCGTTGGGGTCCTGACGGATCAGTACTTCTCTGACGTCATTCCCTTTTAGGTTGGGATGATGTCGGCGACTTCTCTTCTCTCGCGGATCTCCTTCCCGCAGAATCCGGGCAACCCCGTATACTTGGTGATTCGAGCCTTGGTTTGTACTCTGCACCGTACCTTGGTTGATTTGCTAACACTGTTTGTTCTGCAGTTCTCACCGAACAGGCTGCGGGTGGAATTGTGGTCCCTGGGTCTGGACGACGTATCACCTGCCTTGGTGTCGATGATCTGGTTATCGTCGACATGCCAGATACGCTCCTTGTCACCACGCGCGCGCGCTCTCAGGAAGTGAAGCGTTTGGTCAAGAAATGCCGTGACGCCGGATGGAAAACCTTGCTTTGAGCTTGGACCAGAACAGACACTTTTTTTTTTTGTAGAAATCGAACATGATCCTTTGGTTTATCAGACATATTGTTGAGTACGGGTGACTTTTGGTACATAGGATGTTGTATCTCGAACGTGTTGTGTTCTCTAATGTGGAACCCCATTTTGGAAGGATCACTGCTGACACCAACATTGACAGGCAACTCTCATTTAACGGACATGTTTGTCACAAATCGACCATCGACCTTGTGTTTGGTGAACAAATGAGTACCTCAAGCTTATATGTCAAGTTCGAGCTAGCACAAGGAATGCAACTTTGTCATCAGCGCTAGCGACACAGTGGGGTCGCGTAAAAGCGGACTTCAACTTGCTGGGGCCATCCCCCGCCCAATATCCTCGTTCACTCACATCTTGCAGAAATGCATCCTGTGCTTCAAATCCCAGAGGTTCTTTTGAACATCTTTTGTCGCTGTGTTCCTTCTGGCTTGAGCGAGAGGCACCGCAAAGCTGTCAATTATGACCTTGCTGCTCTGGCTAGGACTTGTCGTGCATTCAAGGAACCCGCGTTAGATATACTCTGGTCAGACTTGAATGATCCAACCCCTCTCTTGCGGTGTCTTCCAGAAGCATCCTATCAAATATGCAAGGGAAACGGTGTAAGATGATTTTGAGTTCATTATAGTTCGAATTGAGACTGAATATTCATTGTTCTCTTTCTCCATCAGCCTTCCAAAAAGTTCTACTCGTTGACTAGACCACTTGAACAAGCTGAATGGGATATTCTCCAAAGTTATGCGCGTCGAGTTTGGAGCATACATGATTTCCATGAGGAGCTCGACTGGCAATCCGTCAGAACGTTCATAGACTTTACTCCTGCTGGCCCGCTCTTCCCAAATCTCCGATGTCTCCATTGTGAATTCTCACCGGGAACGATACCTTTGTTATCCTTTCCCTTTCCATCCTTGATTCGACTCAATATCGCTTTACCCTTGAAAGTGGATCTGCGTACGCTCCAGAGTCACTCGCTGAGACATCCCCGAATGTCAGGAGATTTGACATCTGGGGCTATCGGCGTGAACCTGCGTTTAGCAAAGTCATCTCTGATGGTATCTGCGGGTGGTCAAACATTCAGAGGGTGACGTGTCCTCAAATGCCTCTGGGTACGGAGACGCTTGTGCATCTGTCTCGCATGCCTGGCCTGGCCTGGCTCACATTCACGCTAGGCGCCACATTTCTGGCTCAAGTTGCCCCTTTTGGTTCGCCCTCCTTCTCAAACTTGAATCGTTTGGAGGTGCACGCGCAATCATTGGCTCCAGTTCTGAGGTTACTCTCCTGGGCCCAGCTGCCTGCTATCACGGTTTTCACCACAAAGATGACCAGCTGTCCTTCCAAACAGGATTTCGCGTCGTTTGTGGCTAGCATCCAGACCGCTGGCATGGGTTGTGCACTCCAGGTACTCAATCTGAACCAAGTACACGACGCTCCGGATACCATTGCGCCTCGCACCACTCCTTGACTTGGACGACCTACGGCCACGCATGGCATTCCCCAATCTCCATCGCGTCAGTTTTGATCTGCAGTGGGACGTGGACTCATCAGACGACAAACTACTCAATTTGGCATCCGCTTGGCCCCAGCTAGAGGAACTCCTCATCAACGAGAAGTGGGGCTGGAACAAACCAGGCGGGATCACGCCAAACGGACTGGCACAGCTCCTGGAGAAATGTCCGTCTCTGACGTTGGTCGCACTGGCCATTGACACACGCGGGTATACCCAAACGCCAGCGAGCCGAGTTCGGAGACCCGTCGACCCTAGAGCCATGTTTCGCATCGATGTCCTTGACGCCGTCATCGAGAAGGAATCGGTGTCTGCCATGGCCGCTTTTTTCCCTCATCTTCAGTTTTCTCTGACCGCTTGGGACAGATGGTCTGTGTTGGCGCACCCAGATTTGGAATTGTACGAGGAACGTTGGAAAGCTGTCGTAACCGGGTAATTGACATGCGGCGTCTCACTCATGTTTGTGATGCGTCACGACTTTCAGTCCTTGGAGGCTGAGGCATTATCGCACGCTTGGGTTTCTGATGCTTGAATGTGGTTCGTACGTGACATAGGGTACCATGGACTGTTCGGTGCATCGCCTTGACCCTCTTATTTGACGAGTCACTAGACAAAAATGTCGATCCTTGCGAGCAATGTTAGCCTATCCATGAGCGCGAGATCGCCATGCAGATTATGATGTATCCAGGTCTGCTACGTTGTATGTGGTGACGAACCGCAAGAAAGGATCTGGGCAAAATACTGAGGGCTCTAGGCAAGCAAGGATCTCCAGTCGACAAGAGGACAGTACTGCTTGCATGCCAACAATAACTAGTTTTGCAAGTCCAAAGACTTGGTGTTCCATGTCGAGCTATTCTTTGGCTTACCGTGATCATGGGAAGATCCCAGAGGCCCGTCCGAGGTTCAAGGCACTTGTAGCCAACGTCTCGTACTTGATGAAACCCCAACGGGCGTAGATTGAATGTGGTCGGGAGAACTATGGAGAAACCGAGGCTGGAAAGTACGACAGTACATGTGTCGACACACCTGGAGAGATAGTTTAAACAGCGCACACTGTGAGAAGGCATCGCGAGCCGGTTTGGGTGCCAACCCTTTTTATGAACAAGACGATCGACTTCAAAGTTATTTCGTTCCACTCTAGAATTTGACGAGGATTTGCCAGAGACTAACAGCGTCGCTGTTAATCTGGATATCTGCAAAAACCGACGTGGTTATCAAATGTGTACAATACACCATTTAGCCCATACATGTGACGATGAATTGCCACGAGTCAAAATCATTAGGGACGCCGGGTGGTGTCGGGCTAGGCTGTTGCAGGTGGGCACTTCAAGGACTCTTCAGAGTCGGCCACGCAGGTGTGGATCTATCGCCTCGCTCGCCCTCTCGGTTACAGTTAGGTCTGGAGGGGTATGGAACCGGCTTTTTGGCCACCTCACGAATCGTGGAACGTGCTAGAACGCGAATGCTGGAGCTCTGGAGACCCGTCCTCTTGCACCAACCAATAGCTTTGTATTGCTATGGTTGTGCCCGGACGTAACTCGGTACTGACATAGCGAGGTTGATGTTCTCACGTTCAACAGGGCGCTGCGCAGCTGTCAATGTGCTGAGTGGTGTCCAGAGGGTTGCACCGTCGGACTGGCCGCGAACAATCAAAACGACTTTGGCGTGTTGAAGAAGGCGACTGGGAGAAGGGTCCAATATAACATCGTTAATCAAAGTAATATTGGAAGGGACTTTGAAGGTAGAGAACTTAGCAAGCGGAAGTGAGTACATGATGTACCAGTGCCAGTTACTAGTTGAATTCGCACCGTGACAGATTCAAGAAGTTCATCACACCATCTAGGCTATGACTCGTTGGGTCTGGTCAACAGACTACGTCACACTCGCGTTCAAGAAGCCCTAATTCAGTGGGTTCAGGGTTGGGTAGGCTCTACCTCGTTGTGATATACCCGATGGTAGAGCCCGAAAACTCGGTTGGCTAATGGTGGGTACAACAAACTTTCGCTTGTCGTATTAGTACAAGGCGGTGGGTACCCCAAATTCCGGGGGTCCTGACCATCTGACAGATACAGTGCATGCCACCTCTAGGCTCGGGAAAATGAGATTTCCATATGGTAGAGCCGTTTGCCGCTGTCATATATATATCCGGTATCAAAATCCATCATGATAGCGCCACCCTCTATCACCATGACTCAAGCACCCTCAGCTGCGATTGCTACCAAGCTTTGCGGTGTGTGTTCAAAGTTGGACGTACAGGGCCTGACGCGTCCTCTCTTTCCTTGCCGCAATCCATGGCCAAATTGTTCAAGCCCTCCAATCGAGGGATATTATACGGCCGACTTCGTGCTTGGATCTGTGGATGAGATCAAGAGTCGACGCTTGTCTTGCGATGTTTGCAGACTCGTCGCTGAAAGCTTGGACAAGGAGCCATCACATCTCGATGGTGAATGTCGTTTCAGGGAATTCGAAGCGTTTTGCAGTTTCAGGCTGCCAAAGGACGTGGAGGCGCAAGATCCTACCGTCACCCATTTCCATCTCACTCAGTCCTCCGTGATATTTGATATTCCAACGGCGAAAGAATCGTGGGGCCCTCCCTTACCCTGGGAAGTCAAAGAGAAAGAGAGGGAGGAATCTCATTATATCTTTCATCTTCAGGTCAGTCCGCCCGGTTCGTAGTAACTCGATGCTCACAACCAAATGTAGGCTAGTGCCAACTCTTGCGTAGATTCTAAAGATATTTCCACGGTCTCCCCACAGACAGAACACGATTTTCTCGAGACTGTCGGTGGCAGATATGTCGACACCCAAGTGGATGCCAAACTCATACGAAGCTGGCTTCACGATTGCGAATCCAAACACGGGGAGCAATGCCAACATCTCTCACGAATCTCGACAGGGAAAGACAAAGCGCCGACTTTTGTTGTCGATGTGACCCAGTGGTGTATCGTGGACACTCCCTCGCGGTGTCGCTACGTTGTCCTCAGCTACGTGTGGGGAAAGGATCCCGTGTTTAGACATCTCCAAGAGGCCACGCAAGCACTTCGGAAGCCAAATTCCTTGCGCTCGTTTCCCATCCCAACTACAATTCGAAATGCCATCACCCTAGTACACGCCATCGGGGAGCGTTACATATGGGTGGATTCCATATGCTCCATCCATGACGATTTGAAGATGCACCAACCAGAGATCATGCGGATGGGCTCGATTTATTCAAACGCACTATTCACTATTGTCGCCGCTGCTGGGGACAACGCAAACAGTGGTCTCCCTGGGGTCGAACCTGGTTCCCGTGAACAGGCCCAAAAGGTCCTGAAGCTGGGAAACCGCGAATTCCTGACTGTCATCGACATCTGGAAACCAAGGGGTGGGATTGATGACACGGTCTGGGCGGAGCGAGGATGGACATTCCAGGAACGTGTCTTGTCCAGCAGATTGTTGGTTTTCTCCGAAAATCAGGTTTATTGGAGCTGTAGTGTGGCGACGCACTCGGAGGAGCGGGCTCTCGAAAACATAGCGGAGATCAGTCGGTTCCGTTTGGGGTTTCCTGAGGAAATTAACAGCGAACTTTCTGGGGAGTTTCTGGAGCCATACGAGTATCGCTGCCTCTATGACCGTCTGCTCACTGGTTACCGAGAACGACGGTTGTCCTACCAAAGCGATATCCTCAATGCGTTTAATGGCGTCGCTGAAATGCTCGCAGCGATTCAGAACGATACATTCTTCTGGGGGCTTCCAGAGTCACAGTTTTCACATGGGATTGTATGGGACGTGTTTGACCAATGCTCTCGAAACAATATCGAAGTCCCGATCTTGAAGAGCGATGGGTCTACAGAAATGGTCCCAATCCCCTCTTGGAGTTGGGGAGCCTGGTTAGCCCAGGATTGGACTCATAATCCTAATTTTATGGACGGCTATCGAAACATTGTGGAACCTATAATTCAGTTCTACCTAGTGGACAACGAACGGAGGCTAGTCAAGATCGAGGAGCAATCGCTGAAAGACAGTGTAGATGATCGTGCTCGTGCTCCCTGGCAGGGCGAGGAACCTCACGTGTTGAGCGAGGTGGCTCAGTTCCGAGGATCGTCATCCCCTCTCCAGATCGGTCGGCTACACTTTTGGACGAGTCATGCAAAGGTGAAGGCATTCCGAAGATGGGGTATGGGTCGTAGAGTGGCGGATTATGTTCTTCTCCCTACCCTCAGTCCCATAGAAGCCAACCCAGACCACTCCGAAGTTACGGACCAGGACTTCATCGTGATCGCAGGACGTGCCTCTGGTTCTGTTCTGGTTCTTCTGGCCATTGAATGGATAGATGGTGTGGCATACCGGGTTGGGAGAACAGAAGTCACAGAGAAGAAGTGGCTTGAAGTCGACAACAGGCAGTGGCGGTCGATCACGCTAGGATGACACGCAGGCTTGCACGTACTTGGACATTCCTTGTCCCGCTAGAGTAGTGTTTTGTACTCACCCTTTTCCTTTCCCCCTTACCTGCTGTTGTGCCCATTACCTACTACTTGCAGTAACACGACCGCCTGACTGCCACGACTCGTGGGCATTAAGCGTGTGCTCATCGTCACCATCGTCGTGTGGGTGATCCCATGTTGTTGATATCGCGTTGTGCTTGACGTCATACTACATTTGCATGCATGCAACTCTTTTGTGCAGTTGTCGTGCTGTAATCCATCATGAGATTCACTCTGATTCGACTGTAAACGATGTGATCACGATGATGCCGCTAGGGTTGCAACTCCGCAACCACCAAGGCATCATCATGACCATATACACAACAGACCCCTCGTACCTCAGTGTGGTCTGGCGAGGTAATGGGATAGTATCCTTTGTCAAAGTTGTAGATGGTTACAGGGAGAACTTGCGCTATGAATAAACGACCTTTGGTGAGTGATGTAGAGGGCGTGTGTGAAGAGAGGGTAAAAGGGGGTCATAGATGCGACGAGTTGACGACGATAGTGAGGGTGCAGGAGGTGCGAGTGTCTTTCGAAGGACAGCACCCGTCGTTGTTAGGGGCATTGGTGGTGGGTGTAGCGAAGAGGATCCCAGACGGGCGCGACAAGGATGTGGGCAGCATCCAGACGAACAGGTGGGACGAGACAAGTATGAGCATAGGTAGTGAGCACAAAGCAACGAGAGTGCGGCACAACGACGACGTGATCATCCTCGTATAGGGCCTCACAAGTGTGGTTAGGCAAGGGGTGCGAGGATGCGCAAGGAGTTAGCAAAAGAGATGTGACGAGGACGGTACGACGACGTGACAGCGATGATGCACGGAGGAGTAAGGTGATGGCGCGGGTATTGGGTGAGAGGTAGACGTGGGAGGGCGCAGCAGGCAGCGCGAGAAGTTGTAGCTATGTTGGTGATTCAACAAGGGTGAAATGAAAGGGCGGGAGAGGACACACAAGGGAGTACCTGCAATCAGGGTCAGACATCGGTATGAGCGCAAATAGAGGGATCCGTGGACAGTCGTTGAGACTCGAGGGCGGGATGCGAGCGCAGGTTATTTGGGCAGGGAGCACGATGGCGTAGGAACGTGTCGGCCAGATAGACTTGGACTAAGTCACCTGGGGTGATATGTATCAAGTACTGCGCATGGGACGTAGTACATTGGTGTACCAAGTTGTTTTCGAACGTTGCATGGACAAGCTGGGCGATTGGATCTGACTCGAGTAAATTCCGACGAATGGTTGTTGACTCACAGCAACGTAGCGCCATTCATTTCACCGATTACGACAAACTGGGTTAGGAACTGGATAGTATCTCGACGACGTTAGCTGTACTACAGGTACGTTGTGGCTGTGTGGGGCTATGGACTGGCGGCGACCACCACGCCGAGACCCCTGCCACCGCCAGCTGATACTCTCAACCTTTGCCCAAGTCACGGTGTACCAGCCAATGACCAGAATTCACATGGGTCGCGTCAACTTACACCATGTCGTTGAACCCACCGATTCGATCGATTGGACCTCAGGCTCAACCTTGTCGCGATACCCAACGACAGAGACTGAAAACCGGATCATTTCGTTTGCTGTGTTACTATAGGGTGAGTCACCAACATTGCCAAGTTGACGAGTCCCAGTAACCATCTCATAGGCACCATGCAAGTTTTCCTCTGGCTCGGGAAAATAAGATTTGCCCGTGGCGGAAGCAATATATACTAGACCCATCGTGATAATGCCCTCCACTACCATGGCTCAAGAGTCCTCCGGTGCAACTGCTACCAAGCTTTGCGTTGTGTGCTCAAAGTTGGACATACAGGGCCTGACGCGTCCTCTCTTTCCTTGCCGCAATCCATGGCCAAATTGTTCAAATCCTCCAATCAAGGGATATCATACAGTCGACCTCGTGCTTGGATCTGTGGATGAGATCAAGAGTCGACGCTTGTCTTGCGATATTTGCAAACTCGTCGCTGAAAGCTTGGACAAGGAGCCATCAGATCTCGACGGCGAATGTTGGTTCATGGAATTCGAAGCGTTTTGCAGCTTCAAGCTGCCAAAGGACGTTGAGACACAGGATCCTACTGTTACACATTTCCATCTCACTCAGTCCTCCGTGATCTTCGAAATCGCAGCAACGAAAGAATCGTATGGCCCTTTCTTCCCTTGGGAAGTCAAAGAGAAGGAGAGGGTAGAAGCTCATTACATCTTCTGTCTCCAGGTCAGCCTGCCCGGTTTGTGATAACTCGATGTTCACAATTAAATATAGGCTAGAACCAGCTCTTGCGTACATTCTAGAGATCTTTCCGTGCTCTCCCTGCCAACAGAACACGACTTCCTCGAGAATATCGGTGGCAGATATGTCAACACCCAAGTGAAGGCTGAACTTATACGAAGCTGGCTTCACGATTGCGAATCCAGACACCGGGAGCGATGCCAACGCTTCTTGCGACTCCCTGCAGGGAAAGACAAAGTGCCGACTCTTGTGGTCGATGTGATCCAGTGGTGCATCGTAGATACTCCTTCACAGTGTCGCTACGTTGCTCTCAGCTACGTATGGGGCACAAATCCCGTGTTTATGCTTCTCCAAAAGAACACGCAGGCTCTCCGGATACCAAACTCCTTGCGCTCGTTTCCCATCCCAACTACAATTCGGAATGCCATCACTCTAGTACACACCATCGGGGAGCGCTACATATGGGTGGATTCCATTTGTATCATCCAGGACGATTTGAAGATGAAACAACCAGAGATCATGCGAATGGGCTCAATTTATTCAAACGCACTCTTTACTATCGTTGCCGCTGCTGGGGACAACGCAAACAGTGGCCTCCCTGGTGTCGAACCAGGTTCTCGTGAACAGGCCCAAAAGGTCCTGAAGCTTGGCAATCATGAGCTCCTGACTGTTATTGACATCTGGAAGGCCAAAGGCGGGATCGATGACACGGTCTGGGCGGAGCGAGGATGGACATTCCAGGAACATGTCTTATCCAATAGATTGTTGGTTTTCTCCAAAAATCAGGTTTATTGGAGCTGTAGTATGGCGACGCACTCGGAGGAGCGGGCTCTTGAAAACATAGCGGAGATCAGTCGGTTCCGTTCAGCGTTCCTCGAGAGACCTGGTAGCGAATTTTCTGGGGAGTTTCTGGAGCCATACGAGTATCGCTGTCTCTATGACCGCCTCCTCGCCAGTTACCGGGAACGACGGTTGTCCTACCAAAGCGATATCCTCAATGCGTTCAATGGCGTCACTGAAATGCTCGCAGCGATTCAGAACGATACGTTCTTCTGGGGGCTTCCAGAGTCACAGTTTTCACATGCGATTGTATGGGACGTGTTCGATCAATGCTCTCGAAATAACGTTGAAGTCCCGATCTTAAAAAGCGATGGGTCTACAGAGATGGTCCCAATCCCCTCTTGGAGTTGGGGAGCCTGGCTAGGACAGCATTGGGTTCATAATCCTAATTTTATGGACAATTGGGAACCTATAATTCAGTTCTACCTAGTGGACAACGAAAGGAGGATAGTCAAGATCAAGGAGCAATTGTCGCAAGACAGCGCAGACGATCGTGCTCGTGCTCCTTGGCAGGGCGAGGAACCTTGCGTGTTGAGCGAGGTGGTTCGGTTTCTCACATCTCCATTTCCCCTCCAAATCGGCCGACTACACTTTTGGACGAGTCATGCAAAGGTGAAGGCATCCAGAAAGTGGGGCATGCGAAGCGTGGCATATTATGTTCTTCTCCCTACCCGTGATTTCATAGAAACCGACATAGGGCACTCTGAAGTTACTGATCAGGACTTTGTCGTGATCGCAGGACGTGCCTCTGGTTCTATTTTGGTTCTTCTGGCCATTGAGTGGATAGATGGTGTAGCGTACCGGGTTGGGAGAACAGAAGTCACAGCAAAGGAGTGGCTCGAAGTTCAGGACAGACAGTGGCGATTGATCACATTGGGATAACATGCAGGCCTACTAAAGTAGCGTTCTGTACTTGCTCTTTCTATTTCCTCCTTACTTCGTATCCGCACACTTGTCCAATGATATCCTCGTGTTGTGGGCGGTATCATGCATGTACTCATCGTCACCGTCGTCATGTAGGTGATCCCATGTCATACTACATTTGGATGCATGCGACTCTTTTGTGCACTCGTCAAGTTGTGATCTATCGTAGGCTTCGCTCTGATTTGACCGTAATGGTGCAGGTACAATGATGGCTGCAGCTGCGAAACCGCCGAAGTATCATCACGACCACATGCACAACAGGCCCCTCGTGCCTTGACTTTCCGCATGTTCACTTCTCTGCAAACCCTTGCTTTTGCCAAACACGCACCATCTTGGTCATTATGTCGTTGGGTGTAGTGTGGTCTGGCGAGGCAATGGGGTAACATCCTTCGTCAAAGATGTAGATGAACTCACGCTCTTAATAAACGACCTTTGGTAAGTAGCTCAGGGTGATGTATACCAACCGGGGGATGCGAAGACATGTGTGAAAGAGGGTACGAACAGGGTCATAGACGCGGCAAGTTAACAACGGTCGCAAGGACGCAGAAGATGCGAATGCCGTTGGAAGGACAGCACGGGGCATTGTCAGGACGTCTGGTGACATTGATGGGTGGGTGTAGCGAGAATGGTCAGCATCCGGACGAACAGATGGGACAAGACAAGCATGAGCATAGGTAGTGAGCACAAAACAACAGGAGTGCAAGGCACGACGACGACGTGATCATTCTCGTATAGGGCCTCACAAGTGTGGTTAGGCAAGGGGTGCGAGGATCCGCAAGGAGCTAGCAAAAGAGATGTGACGAGGACGGTACGACGACGTGACAGTAAAGATGCACGGAAAAGTCAGGTGATGGTGCAGGTGGTGGATGAGAGGTAGACGTGGGCGTGAGTGAAGAGTATGGACGCAAGTGGAAACGGAACCTACATAAGGAGTTCAGGACGTGCGTGAGGATTGGGTTTGGCGCGGGCGGCAGGGGGTCACACATACTGCACCAGGGTTATCGTCATGATGTCGTTGGGACTGTGGTCGGGTAGAAGGAAGGCGCGGTAGGAAGCGCGAGAAGGTGTGGCCATGTTGGTAATTTAGCAATAGTGAAACGGAAGGAAGAGAAGACGCACAAGGGGGTGTATGCAGTTCGGCGTGAACAGCGCTGGGCACGAATAGAAGGGTGTCGTTGGAACTCGAGGCCACATCAGGCGCGAGAGGACGAACAGACAGCTGTTTTGTGAACGTAACAATATTGCGATGTTAAGGGCAGGATGCGAACGTGGTGGGTTGGGCAGGGAGCGCGACAGCATATAAACATGTCGGGAAACACTGCATAGACTTGGACTGGGTCATCTGAGGAGGTCCATGAGAAGTACTTACCAAGTCGTTTCGAACGGTGTATGATTTTGATTCACAGCAACGTAGCGCCATTAATTTCACTGATTACGACAAACTGGCTTAGGAATTGGATATCTCGACGACGCTAGCAGCATTGGTACGAGTTGGTTGTTACGTAGGAGCGCAGGCGGCCTGACTTCGGCCACCGCGCCGAGACCCCTGCCACCGCCAGCCTACCTGCGCCGATCTGAATTCACATACGCGCGGCGCGAGGCCGCGCTGTTGGGCCCGCCGATTCAATTGATTAGGCCTCAGGTTCAATCTCGCGATACCCAACTCACAAAGACCGAAACCTTGATGATTTCGTTTGTCGTGAGCCGCCAAAGTCACAAAGTTAACCAATGACGAGTCCCACAGGTACCATGCAAGTTTCCCTCTGGCTCGGGAAAATAAGATTTCCCCGTGTCAGAAGCAATTGGCGTCAGTATATACCCGGTACCAGACGGGCCATCGCGATAAACGCCTCCTACCACCATGGCTCAAGAGCCCTCAGTTGCAACTGCTACCAAGCTTTGCGTTGTGTGCTCAAAGTTGAACATACAGGGCCTGACGCGTCCTCTCTTTCCTTGCCGCAATCCATGGCCGAAATGTTCAAACCCCCAAATCGAGGGATATGAAGTAGCTGAATTCGTACTTGGATCGGTGGATGAGATCAAGAGTCGACGCTTGTCCTGCGATGTTTGCAAACTCGTCGCTGAAAGCTTGGACAAGGAGCCATCAGATTTCGACGGCAAATGTCGTTTCAAGGAATTCGAAGCGTTTTGCAGTTTCAGGCTGCCAAAAGACGTTGAGGCACAAGATCCTACTGTCACACATTTCCATCTCACTCAGTCCTCCATGATCTTTGAAATCACAGCAACGAAAGAATCGTATGGCCCTTTCTTCCCCTGGGAAGTCAAAGAGAAGGAGAGGGTGGGAGCTCATTACATCTTCTGTCTCCAGGTCAGTCCGCCCGATTCTTGATGACTCGATGTTCACAATAAAATACAGGCTAAGGCGACCTCCTGCATCCATTCTAGAGATCTGTCTCTGGTCTCCTTGCAGACAGAGCACGACTTCCTCGAGACTATCGGTGGCAGATATGTCGACACCCAAGTGAATGCCGAACTCATACGAAGCTGGCTTCACGATTGCGAATCCAAACATGGGAAGCAATGCCAACATCTCTCACGACTCCCGACAGGGAAAGACAAAGTGCCGACTTTTGTGGTCGATGTGACCAAGTGGTGTATTGTGGACACTCCCTCGCGGTGTCGCTACGTTGTCCTCAGCTACGTGTGGGGAAAGGATCCCGTGTTTAGACATCTCCAAGAGGCCACGCAAGCACTTCGGAAGCCGAATTCCTTGCGCTTGTTTCCCATCCCAACCACAATTCGAAATGCCATCACCTTGGTACACGCCATCGGGGAGCGCTACATATGGGTGGATTCCATTTGTGTCATCCAGGACAATCTGAAGATGCAACAACCAGAGATCATGCGGATGGGCTCAATTTATTCAAACGCACTCTTTACTATAGTTGCCGCTGCTGGGGGCAACGCAAACAGTGGCCTCCCTGGTGTCGAACCAGGTTCTCGTGAACAGGCCCAAAAGGTCCTGAAGCTTGGAAATCACGAATTCCTGACTGTCATCGACATCTGGAAAACAAGGGGTGGGATTGATGACACGGTCTGGGCGGAGCGAGGATGGACATTCCAGGAACGTGTCTTATCCAATAGATTGTTGGTTTTCTCCGAAAATCAGGTTTATTGGAGCTGTAGTGTGGCGACGCACTCGGAGGAGCGGGCTCTCGAAAACATAGCGGAGATCAGTCGGTTCCGTTTGGGGTTTCCTGAGGAAATTAACAGCGAATTTTCTGGGGAGTTTCTGGAGCCATACGAGTATCGCTGCCTCTATGACCGTCTGCTCACTGGTTACCGAGAACGACGGTTGTCCTACCAAAGCGATATCCTCAATGCGTTTAATGGCGTCGCTGAAATGCTCGCAGCGATTCAGAACGATACATTCTTCTGGGGGCTTCCAGAGTCACAGTTTTCACATGGGATTGTATGGGACGTGTTTGACCAATGCTCTCGAAACAATATCGAAGTCCCGATCTTGAAGAGCGATGGGTCTACAGAAATGGTCCCAATCCCCTCTTGGAGTTGGGGAGCCTGGTTAGCCCAGGATTGGACTCATAATCCTAATTTTATAGACGGCTATGGAAACATTGTGGAACCTATAATTCAGTTCTACCTAGTGGACAACGGACGCAAGATAGTCAAGATTGAGGAGCAATTGTCGCAAGACGGCGCCGACGATCGTACTCGTGCTCCTTGGCGGGGCGAGGAGCCTCGTGCGTTGAACGACGTGGTTCAGCTTCTCAAATCACCATCCCCTCTCCAAATTGGTCGACTATACTTTTGGACGAGTCATGCAAAGGTGAAGGCATTCCGAAGATGGGGTATGGGTCATAGAGTGGCGGATTATGTTCTTCTCCCTACTCCTGACTCCGTAAAAGCCAACTCAAACTACTCCGAGGTTATAGACCAAGACTTCATCGTGATCGCAGGGCGTGCCTCTGGCTCTAGGTTGGGACTTCTGGCTATTGAATGGATAGACGGGATAGCATACCGGGTTGGGAGAACAGAAGTCGCAGAGAAGGAGTGGCTCGAAGTTAACAATAGGCAGTGGCGACTGATCACACTAGGATGATACGCAGGCTTGTGTGAAGTACTTGGACACTCCTTGTCCTGCCAGAGTAGTATTTTGTACCCAACCTCCGCAATGTATGTCTAAGAAAGATGTCCTTGAAACGAAACAATTATTTCTCCCGCTTGGAAGGACCAGCACTGAGTATTGATTGTATGATGCTGAATGAACACGATCAAGATATCCTGGAGGCCTTTGCAGAGCTCGATCTGAATAGGCCCGTCACCTTGTTCCACCAATCGATCAACTCGCTAGACTCTATTTCGCACCGAGTGACCCTACTTGTGTGATTTGACGACTCGGTACGATTGGGCGGCGACCATTGTCTTGTTGATTTCAAATCCCACGCAGGATGGTAATCGAGGTCTTCCAGGATCTCACTCAGCCTCGAGGAGTGCAAGCGCCTCATTGTGGCCTCGGGGAGTTGTCCAGCGGCAAGGCAACTGGCTGGCTGGATATTCAGAGGGCTTGCTAACGAGTACATCAGAAGTACTCGGAAAGAGTGGGCTCTAGCCCTCCACCGCCTTACGTCCACGGCACAGGACAATTCCTTCTTTGGATGGCCGTATTGCCCGAGTGGTGATCCCGTGTGCGCAGTCTTCAGGTCTTATTTGGCCCACAGGCACTGACCGGCTCTTAGTTTAAGCGTGCTTGCAGCTGGTGAGTCGAAACAACAGTTATTGGAGGAACCCTATGCACATGACCTGTCAACTTGAAGAAGTTACAGTCACCAATGAATGATCTACGAGGACAATCCTATTTTCCCAGTTCTTTCGAGATTGACGGATGAAGCAGTAGAACGAGGGAGTCGCACCAAAGGGGCAGATGTGGCCTCCGAGTCGCTTATCCCAAGACGTCTTCAGAAGATGCAAAATTTGGCAATACAACACACCTCAATGTTGGACATAAAAGAGGTAAAGCTCGAACCCGTCCACTCGAATCGACTAGCGTCCTTGAGAAACAATGCAGCCACAGAACCGACCTGCAAATTTGTAAACACAGTGGCAGCGGGGACGACACGCCAAGCCATTTCATGGACGAGACCATACAAGCAGCTTTAATCCACTAGCGCCATCGTTTTCCTTACGACGAATTGCGTGAGGATGACTTAATGCCACTACATACTAGGTACAGAGTGCATATGGTCAGTCAAACAGAATATCCAGAACCAGTATGTACTTGCGCGATTTGGAAAAAAAAAACGCAGTGGGTGTACTGGAACGACGCACACGCCCCGTTCATCAATGTAGTGCTGAAATTAGATGACTTTGCCGCCTCAGCTGATAGGCTGCGCACTGCGGAGGACCCTCCGTCATTGTACGGTCGGAGCGGCGATCGGAAGGACAACGGCTGTGCTTGTCCACGCTGCGCAACCAAGTACAAGTCTTGAATTAAAAAAATCCACGTCCTTTCCGTCCACATCAGTTCACGAGACTTTTCTTCCTTTCAACCATGGAATCTCTCTTGCGCGTCGCAGAAACATTCAAGTCTATTCGGGTGCGCACTCAGATTGTATTTTTTTTTGCCAATCTCATGTCATGCAGGAGACCCGATTGAGCGCACTCCGATCACCCACCGAGTTTTTCGACGTTCACCGTCTGTCACGACCAGCGGATACGACACAGGCTGTCTCCGTACGCCCATGACCGCACCGTATGCACTAGCTGACCCGGCTCTAGCGCATCACCTACAACACACGATACTTTTCTGGCAACTACACCCTCCTCGTGCTCATCCTCGCCGTCTACGCACTGTACGTCTGCCCTGTTCTAGCGCGGACCCCACTCACACCCGCACAGTATCACCAGCCCGCTCCTCCTTATCTCGCTCGCCTTTCTCTTTGGCGGGTTCGCGCTGATCAACCGGTTCGGTATGTCTGCGTCGCAAACTCTGCCCGCCCGCTCACCGCTTCATAGGTGCCGAGTTCCCATATGTCTCCCAGAAATCGCTCTACACAGGCCTGTTCGTAATTGGTCTTCCCCTACTCTGGCTCTCGTCCCCCGTCATGACCTTTTTCTGGCTCGTCGGCGCTTCGGCGTGTCTCATTCTTGGACATGCTGCACTCATGGAGCCCGGGGTCGAAAGCGAGTACGCGACCGTGCAAGATGCGGTCTAGACACGACTAGTTTTGATCATGTATTTTTGGACATGTCCTACTTTTTTTTGGATTGGATGTACCCACCCCCCTATACATCTATTAGTTTACATCTGCTCCCATGCTTCCACTTCACCTGCATCTAGTATGAGCCAGTATGGGTTGCCTACGAAAAGGGGAGACAAGGTAAAAGTTCACAGTACAATTTGCGATCTAGTGCACTTAAATTTCGTACTACGGCACGGGTGCCCAACGAGAAGCTCATAGTGGGAAAAATCCTAAGTGAGGTTGGTAATGAACCGAATATAAACACCACCGGTACCTCTCCCGCCGTCATCCAAACCTTGCCATTCTCTCGTCAAATTCCACTTGACTACTTACTAGCTAGTTACAAGCACCATGTTTACGGCGATGGGTCTCTTGAAGGTAAATATCGTCTTCTCTTTAAGAATCCTGAGGTCGTTCCCTTTGCAATCGTCATCCGGAAAATCCACAGAATGCCATCCTCGTCAGAAAGTTCTACTATATACAAGTCAAACATCCGAGGTTGGTTGTACACGGTCAACATCGACCTTGTACTACGATTTAAGTGGTCCAAGGAGAATATCAGCGTGGGGGAGATCGTGGATTCGTGGGTCAGATTGGTAAGGAACAGAATGTAACACTCCCCACTGCTACCCGTTCACCGTGATGGGTGTACCGAATGATTCCATCTTTTTTTTTGATCTTCGCTAGTTTCTTAAATCCAGTGTCCTTCCCGTCATCGTCCTTTGCAATCGTCATTTGGAAAACCCAAAGGACAGTGTTCAGGTCAGAATCTTGCACAAAGAAACAGTCAAATGTGGGGTTGTTGCGCTGCTCGGGGCAGTACAAATTCGTGGTGGTGAGCTTGAGGGAATCAATATCTTTATAACTGACCACATCCCTCGAACGGATTGGCAACTTGACCTTACTGGAAGTGGAGGACAGAGCCGATGGAGCGACAGGTTGTTCCCGAGGCACAGACGAATGGCGTTCAATGTTGCCATCACTTTGAACATAGACACTGAGAGCCAGTCAGTATCCGTGGGTAAAGAAAACTTGGCAATTACGAACGCAGATCCACTACATGGGTAGTACCGGAACTGAAATGGCCATTTTTTGGTGCCATCGATAGCGACCATGGGAGCAAACCGCTCGAAAACTGAGGGTTGTCCCCGCTTACCAGCCCGAATGTACTCGATGGCAAGCATCTCAAACGTCCAACCAGCCATGTGCCCTCCTGCTGGAAACGTGCTTGCAGCATCGAAAAGCCACTGGCAGTCCTGTAAACTATGTCTACACGAACAGGGGCTCCTTGAGAGGGCGTACTTTACCCAGACGGCCCCGTACCATCAAGGATCTCAGTGAGTGTGCTCTTATAAGATGCCCTGTCAACCAAATCACACTCGTTCATAGGTTGACCGCCTTGGAGCTCCATACCCTCGGCATTCCCTCTACCATGATATGCGATACCATGGTCGGCTCGCTTTTCCAACGCAAACCCATCCACGCTGTCGGTATGTTTGTCTCACGTGGATAACAAACCACAAACGATGACATCACACGCCAGTCGTCGGTGCCGATCGCATCGCACGGAATGGCGACACCGCTAACAAGGTAGACATTCCCGACGCACGATTTGATTGCTACTAAGTCAGCCGACAGATCGGGACCTACAATGCCGCGGTGCAGGCAGCGCGGCACAAGATCGCCTTCGTCGTCGTCGCACCCACGAGCACGGTCGATCTTAGTATCACCGACGGTTCAGGGTGAGAGACGCCTGTACCAAGGCAAGCTCATATCTCAATGGACACACAGTATCCCAATCGAACACAGGCCGTCACAGGAAGCTTGTCTTGTCCGTGGCGCATTGCATCCACCCACGCTTGACGATTCTGGCAACAAAGTCCAAGCACAAGTGCTTATCACGCCTAGCGCGGTCGCAGAGACTGAAGGGGGGTATACAACCCCAGCTTTGATGTCACCCCAGCCGAGTTGATCACAGTGATCATGACCGAAAAGTATGTTGCTGTCAAACAGGATGGCGAGGCGGGCTTTGATCTTGTGAGGGAAGCCAAGGAAGCCAAGTGAAAGGTTGTGATGTAGTAACTTGAAATTGTGATTATGCATTGCATATTTACAGTAAGAGCTTAGAGGTGTCATACCAGAGTAATTCTTGTTACCACATAGGAAGTACCAAGAGACATGTATACATATGTAGTGAACTGTAGGGGTACCAGGTAGATCTTGGGTATGGTACTGTATGGGTACCTGTGGGTATGGACATGTTCTGCTGGTCAGTGTTACACTTGGCCCGGGTAGGGATGAGTGTAGCCTTGACGGAAGCAAGGTCTCAAGGAGTCAACACACAGAGGCTTGATGGTGACAAGGTACTGGTGCACAGAGGCCCAGATGACTAGTCCCAAGGTGCAACTAAGGGAAGTCCAAGGACAAGGTACTGACGCACATAGGCTTGGTAGGGACAAGGAGGTGAAGGGCTGGTACCTTCAGACAGTGAGCAAGGAGGGAACCCGAGTGTATTGTGGGTACAATTGAGGAGGTCTAAGCTAAGGTACAATGGCTGGTGAGTGTGGTATATATACCCTACAATGACTAAGCTGTGGAAGGTCATAGAACGTCAAGGAACAAGTGACAAAGCAAGAAGGTAAGCAAGAATGAGTAAGCGGGGCCAATGGCATCGGCGAGGCTATGTGGGGGAGTAAGTGTGATGATGAAGGAAGTGGAAGGTTGTAGAACGACATGGAATGGAATGAGTCATCACGATGACAAGAGACGTGTCCGTGCACAAGCAAGGAAAGTGTTACACTTGGTCCGGGTAGGAACGAGTGTAGCCTCGACAGAAGCAAGGTCTCAAGGAGTCGATGCACGGAGGCTCGATGGTGACAAGGTACTGGCGCACGGAGGCCCAGATGACTAGTCCCAAGGTGCAACCGAGGGAAGTCCAAAGACAAGGTACCAAAGCATGGAGGCTCGGTCAAGGACAAGGGATGAAGGGCTGGTACCTTTGGACAGTGAGCAAGGAGGGAACCCGAGTGTATTGGAGGTACAATTGAGGAGGTCTAAGCTAAGGTACAACGGCTGGTGAGTGTGGTATATATACCCTATGATGACTAAGCCGTGGAAGGTCATAGAATGTCAAGGAACAAGTGACAAAGCAAGAAGATAAGCAAGAATGAGTAAGCGGAGCTGATGGCATTGGTGAGGCTATGTGAAGGAGTAAGTGTGATGATGAAGGAAGTGGAAGGGAATGAGTCATCATGTTGGCGAGAGATGTGTCTGTGCACGAACGAGGCAAAGGTCAAGGCAAAGAACAAGGAGAAAAGAGAGAAAACGTAACACACTCCATACATTACTGTTGGTACTGGAGCGCCTTGAGGATCCTCTGGATCGACGAAATGGTTGATCACTGCTAGATACACCTGTTGATGATGTAGTGGACAATTTGGAGAAATGGTAAATGGGACGTCTCATCCCAGCTCTGGATCTCTGATGAGTGGAGGAAATTGGATGATGGGTTCCACAAATGGTGGAAGATCTGAAGTCCCCTCTTCTCCTTTGAGGGTTTCCAGGATTCGCTCTGGAAGCTGAAGAGGGGAGGGACTGAACCCTTGGACCTCTTAGTATAGGTCTAGGTATTTGGCTGGTGATGTCTGTAGAAAATCTGTTTGGAGGAATTCTCCTGGAAGAGTATAGATCAAATCTAACTCCTCCAGGGTTGTCACCTGAGCGATTTCTCCTTCTTCTGCTTGCATGTGGTAGTCCATAGACTCCATGAGGAAGCAGAGGTTGGATAGGGGCACTGGGGACATAGTGGTGATATATATCTTCTAAGAAGAATGGAGGAGGTGAAGGAGGAACTGGATTAGAAGGACGAATAGAAGAATGTGGGTGGATTGAAGATGGAATCAAATGATATGAGGTGGAGGACAGGTTGGTGGATCCAGATGAAGAGGAATGGTTCCTAGTCTCAGAGGTCAAGCTTTGGTTGTTCTTTGGAGAACCGGATGGAGTAGGCTGTGTATGAGTCACAGCAATCTCAGCAGGGGCTTGGCTCTGCTGGTTCTCACCTGGTGGTGAATCGCTTCCACTAGTAGCGACTGTGGAGGAGGATCTCTCAACGATTGGTGGAGAAAATAGATGTCGAGGTTGTGGTTGGAATACACTAGCAGTGTAAGATGGAGGTGGTATAAAGGTAGGGTGATGGGATGGATGGGAGAAGTGTGGTGCTAGCGTCCTAAGAGATATATTTTCCAGATCTCTTATCTTCTCAGTGGTAGGAGTTGGACTGTTTCCCAGTAGTGTTCCGTACCAGAAGCGAAAATGATACAGAGAAGGGTTTGAGGTGGTCCACAAAGGGGATTCCCAAACACCAGGAAGGGAGTTTCCAGAAGAACCTTGATTGAAATAGAGATGATGGGTGCTACTTACAACAACTATTTCAATGATCTCAACAGGGATCAGTTGATCCAATATTGGACAAACTGTGGTAAGCTGTTGGTCAGTTGTGCCTCTCTGGGATGTTTCAAAAGTGAACTGGAGGTTGTGTGGAGTAGCCCCATTGAGCCTGACTATATTGGCATTATTCTCATTGGTCCACTGGTTTGAATTCCGAGTGTAAGTGATGGTATTAAAAGTAGCCAGTTCAAGCAGCAAGTCAATGATTGCTTGTCCTAGAGTGTCACACAGACTTGTGCAATGAGCCTCAAGTTCTGCTAGCGCCTCAGATCGAGTAGACATGTTGAAGATATCAGATGACAGTAATCTCAGTCAACTGATCTGGGTAGGGCTCATAACCTGACAAGCAGATACTAAATAGGATCTGTATTCTTGTCCAAGGGGCAAAGACAGCGATAGGGATAGTGCAGAGTGATGAGACTCACTCTACTAGCAGGTAACTTGGTTAAGAATATCACTGGTGATAGCCAGTGGATTGAATGAAGTGATTCAGGAGTGTGGGGAAGATGAGATTAGATAGGATCAGTCAATCTGAACCCCTTGTAACTTAGTTACATGAAATGCCGTTATTTATAGTCTAATCTAAACTGAGTTTCAACTCTAAATCGTTGATCATTCAACAATCAACAAAACCATGTGACCTGTATGACTCATTATGAGTCATGTCTAGTCACAGTGACTCAAAGTGAGTCACTATGACTCATATCAAGTCATAATGAGTCTTGATGAGTCATGCATTCATGTAGAACGCATTATCTAATCTGTGACTGTTGATCATGATCAATAGAAGTCAATATCTTATGTCAGACTTCCTAAATAGTCAAATAGACTATTGATTGATCATTATTCAATGAATGAACACTTTATCTTATCGATACAAGCTGTTCCTTCAACATTTCTGTCTGTGTAGTGCTTTTCACCCGCTGTGGAATGTTAGGATCTGGTGGCTCACCAAGTGCAATACATTGTTCATTGATTTCTTGATAGATCTCGTCCATGGTGAGGCCTGGCGAGTCATGTGCACGGTGTGCAAGGACGGTAGGGTGAACAGCTTTGACCTTGCTGACGTGTATCGGTTTGAGGACACCTGCCTCTACAAATTCTTGAATGCGTGGAAAGTAGAACTCTTTCTGTGCAAATGTCAGAGGGCGCTGGTTGACCTTCACCGAGAATGATGTATCGTTGGATATGTCTAGGTGATACTTGATGTGCGACACTGGTTTGACTTCCTTTACTGACAAAGCAAACACGTCAGCATATTCTTCGATGAGGTTGTGAATACGTAGGCGTTGGTCATTCTTCAAGTCGCCTAATGTGATTGCACCAATGATGGCTGCAACTCGTGGTGGGTAGAATGGCCCTAGTGACGTTAGTCTCGTGAAAACATGCTGGTTTGTCTCTGTGATTTCTGCTGCGAATATATCATCGTTAGGTGCTCCTGTAACGATGGTATTTTCAGTGTCTTTGGTTATCTGCGTGTTGGTATTCGTGTCGTTACCGTCCGTTTCACTAGGCGGCACCGTTGTGACTGGGAGTATTGTGAACTGCGCAGTTACTGGGAATGATATTGCTGTAGGTAAAGAAGGAAGTGGCAGCGGACGAAAGGATGAGAAATTATGAAAACGATACGTGGCTCTGTCGTCTTGTACCGTGATAGTGTCTGATCCGTAGTCTTGTTGTGCTTTCAGTTGTTCAAGTAGAGGCTTTCCTATTAGCATACACCACAAGCCTCCACTTGGAAATACTTCAAATGTTGTTGTTATCTTTAATGGGCCCCATTCAAAGGTACCCATCCATACGCCTGTGGACTTTACCAGTGAGCCATTTGCCATTTGAAGTGTTCGTTGAGAAGGACTTAGCAGATGTAGACGTCTTGCGGTGCGTTGATATGCTACGGTGTCAATAGCGTTGATCATGGCGCCATTGTCCACCATTGCTAGAAAGCGTACGCGTTCACCCCGTGGTCCTTGTAGGCAAGGGACTGCCAAAAATGGGTTGCTTGTTCGAGCAAAATTTGGTTTTCCTGAGTCATCCAACGTGTACACATCAGTGATTGTATTATCGGAAATCGAAACATCACCATTGGGATCCTGTGAACCCTGGTCGATCGGCATGTATGGTGAAGTTTCTTGTTGAGGAATTGAGCAAATAGGAGTAGCTGTATCAGATGATGTAGGAGAAGATGAAAGAGGAACGGAGTATGAAACTATATGTACGTCCGAGGTAATTAGTGTAGGTGACGTAGGCGATGGGGCTGTCATAGCTGTGCGTATTAAGTTTTCGGGAATGGTACATGAGAAAAGGGAATCAGTGTTGCATATCATGGTATGAGATTCTAGAGCGTTTTGTCAAATTATAACTCCGGTACTCCGGAGTGGTCCTTGAGCCAACTCCAGAGCGATCTTTGCATTTTCGGGCTCTACTCCTGGCGGACTAATTGGAGACATTTATAGTATAGTATTGCATCATGTTCGCAGCGTGGTGGCGCGCCTAGCCCTTCCGACCACGCGCTGCTGCGCTCTTTCATTCTTCCTGATGCGGACCGCCTACTCTCGCCTACTCCACTCCGGAGTTACCCGGAGCTAAGCGCGCACGTGTCTTCGAAGTATTTTAACCCTTCGCATCTCTCACTCACACCTCAGTTGTGTCTTACCTCTGGTAGCACTTCTGAGGTGAGAGCTTTATCTTTGTCATTGCTTGGTACTGTATTTACCTTATTTCCTAGTTGGGCTTACTGCCCCTATATTAGGTGAATATAGTTGTGTCTTACCTCTGGTAGCACTTCTGAGTTGGGCTTACTGCCCCTATATTAGTTTTGATAGGTTATGAGCCCTGCTAGCGCACACTAGCAAAACGATCTATCACTTCGCACAAACTCCGCTCTAGAAGCGCACACTCCGTCCATTGCCCCGACGCATTCCGGGCTAACTCCGATGCTCTCTGAAAACCACTCATCCGCTGCAGAATGCCCTATCCTACTTGGACCAAGTAATTTCCAAGTCTGGAAGCTGCGCATCACCGCTAAACTCCGGAGAGAGAAGGTACTCGGCGTCGTCTTAGGAACGGACACATGTCCTAACTCCACCAGTGCATCCGCTGCACCCTCCGGCAGTTCCGGATCCATCTCCGTTTCCCTTAGCACTACAGATGACGCCTGAAAATGGACAGAGCGTGACGAGAAGGCACACAGAATAATCCAGGACCAGATCTCTGACGCCATTCTCCTAAAGACCGCACACCTCACCTCCGCGAAAGCACTCTACGACACTCTCCTCACGCTTTACCAAGCATCCGACCTTCCATCCGCCTACCACTCCTACTGCCAACTCTTTACATCGCAATGGGATGGCAACTCCGATTTGTCCGAACACATCACCTCCATCCGAGCCTTGGAATCCCGACTAACCGGCATGAAGTACTCGGTCGACTCAAAGATCCTCGCCTTTATCCTCCTCCATTCGCTTCCGAAAACTCCGGAATGGAGCACTTTCGCCTCATCCATGATAAACACCATCGACGAAAGCAAACTCACTTTCGACGCAATTGAAGTCCGGATCCTCTCGGAGCACGCACGAATAAAGCTCCCCATCAAATCCGACTCTGCGTACTCCACCGTCGAGAGAAGCGAGCGAAAAAGAAAAGGAGGAAAGTACTGTGAACATCACTGGACAAAGGGGCATAGCACGGAGGAGTGCCGGAGCAGACACGAATGGTCGCAGGAGTTGAAGGAGAAGTATGGTAGGGAGAAAGCAAATGCCGCGGAACCATTACCGTCTCTGCGACCAGACCCTCCGGACTGTACAAATGTATCTAGAGAACACGTAGACCGCGCTCTATACACTCGCATCCAGGCTTACGTGTCGAGTGATCCCAGCGCCGCATCTGGACCCACCATCATCATCGACTCCGGAGCCACGTCGCACATGGTACCACACTGACGATGGTTCTCCGACTACTCCGTACTCTCCTCCCCGCAACCAGTGCAATTTGGAGATAACTCCACTATCCACGCCATCGGAATCGGAACGGTTACCCTGCATTCAGTAGTGAAGAACCACCGTTATGAAATAGCACTAAGTGACGTCCTCCACGTTCCGAAATTCGCCATCTCCTTGATCTCCGTGCCAAAGTTATCCAAACTAGGCTTCAACACATCCTTTCCGGGAAAGTCCGCCTCCTGTTCTGTGAAAAAGGGGCAAAACACCATCATGACCGGACACCACAGAGATGGACTGTACCATGCAGCAGTAACTCCAACACCCGCTTCGGAATCTGGCTTGACCTCAGTAGACATAAACGTCCTGCATTGTCGGCTTGGACATATCGCCATGCCGCGGATTCACACCATGATTCGGAAGGGACAACTCCGGGGCATTGATGAGGTCACCGGAACGGCCGAATTTTGCGAATCCTGCACGATTGGGAAGATGAAGAAACTACCCTTCAAATTGCACAAGGGAACGTGGACTACTGCACCATTACAGATGATCCACACGGATGTCGGAGGTCCAATATCTCCGCAGTCCAGAGAGGGGTATCAGTACTGGCTAATCATTGTCGATGACTACACTCGCTTCCCTTGGATATACTTCCTAAAATGGAAGAGCGATGTCCGTGAGACGTATCTCTGCTGGAAGTCCGACTCACAACATTTTTTCCGTATGGAGATTGGCCTAGAAAGCTTTTCGGACCTACACATCCGATTTCTTCAGAGTGACGGGGGGAGTGAGTACACAAACAAGGAATTCAAAAATATCCTCCGGAATGATGGTACCATTCTGGAAACCTCCGCTCCCTACACTCCCGAACAAAACAGACTTGCGGAGCGCATGAATCAAACGCTCTCCTTTCTTGCAAACTCCATGCTTGAAGACTCAAAGCTTCCAAAATCCTTCTGGGCAGACGCAATGTCCACCGCCGCATACGTCTCCGTGCACAGTCCGACCTTCGCCTTAAACGGAGATACCCCGTACCACACATTATTCCAAAGGCACGCTGATCCGACCCTGTTTCGACCTTTCGGATGCATCACATACGCCCTCATTCCGAAAGAACAGCGCGATGGCAAATTCCGCCCACACGGACGAAAATGCGTTATGCTAGGCTATACACACGGACAGCAAGCCTACAAACTCCTGGACCTGGAGCGACGGACTATCATCTCCAGTCGCCATGTCACCTTTGATGAGTCAAACTCCATTTCCAACTCCGAAGCCACTCCTTGGACTTGTGCATCCGAGGATCAGTGGGAGGGACTCACGGCTGAAAATCTCTGCATCCGGAAGTTAACGTCGGAAGAGGAAGATGATGATAACACCCCTGAGGACCTTTCACCTTCAGTGGGAGATGTCCGGGCTCCGTCGGACAAGGTTACAGACTTAGTCAAAAAACTCAGTCAACTCCACCTTCAGCCATCACAGGAAGCATCGACACCCAACGCAACCGCGATGGAGTTCTCTGCTCCGAAACATGCCCCGGCGGAAATAATAGCAGGCAGGCGCAGAGGCAGCCGTGTGCGGAAACCGGCCGATAAGAACCGTGACTATCAATGGACTTTGGATGAAGAAGTATAGAGGTCGCGAAGAAAACCTGAGCACTCTGACGAGGAAGCGGAAATAGAAGACATCCTATCATCCTCCGAATCAGACAACGAAAATTCCGAAGAGACTCCCGACATACCCGGAGCCTTCTTCAGCTCAAGTGAAAATCTACAGGAGCAAATTTTCGCCGGAGTCACTTGTGGATCCACCGGAGAGGAGCTCCCCAAAACTCTGAAGGAAGTGTATGACGGACCGGATGCTGACCTGTGGAAATCCGCAATGGAGGAAGAACTCCTGAGTTTAAACGCGAACCACGTATACGAGACTGTCCCGTTGCTGGAAGGAATAACTCCGATAACCTCCAAGCCGGTTTTCTGCATCAAACGCAATGAGAACGGAAATATCGACAAGTACAAAGTCCGGATTGTCGCACGGGGTTTCACTCAAAAGGAGGGAGTAGATTACCAGGAGGTCTTTGCTCCGGTGGCGAACCTGGATTCCGTCCAGACAATTATAGCCCTCGCCTCAAAATACAACTTGGAACTTGATCAAATGGACGTCTCCACCGCATACTTGAATGGAGAGCTGGAGGAGGAGTTGTACCTCCTACCCCCGGAAGGAGTTCCGATACAGGCCGGATACTGCTGGCGACTCCGGAGGTCCCTATACGGACTAAAGCAGGCGGGTCGAACATGGAACAAAACTCTCGACAGGAAGTTAGGAGAACTCGGATTCGCTCGGTTGAACGCGGAGACCTGCCTATACGTCATTCGGAGAAGTGGACAGGTTTGCTTTCTAGTCGTGTATGTTGACGACCTCCTCCTTGCCGCTAGCACCAGAGCCTTCATGAACTCCATCAAAACTTCCCTTTCATCAGCATTTAAGATGCACGACCTCGGAGAAGCCAAGTTCATCCTCGGAGTTGAAATCCGCCGCGACCGAAAACTTCGTACAATTTCCTTATCCCAAACGCAATACACAAAAACTGTTCTACAGTGTACCGGAATGACAAACTCCACTCTGTGTCAAACCCCCATGCTCCACAACCTCTCCCTCTCCGCCACCAATCCGGAAGACAACACCACGTTACCGGAAATGGTCATCAATGGGACCAAGGTATCTTACCTGACGGTCATAGGCTCACTGATGTACCTTATGCTCGGAACGTGACCGGACTTAGCGTATGCGGTAGGAACCCTCAGCCGTTTTAGCTCCGCTCCAAAAAAATGCCACTGGGACGCAGCCAAACGGGTACTCCGTTACATACAGGCAACTACAGACATGGAGCTCCGCTATAACGGAAACGAAGTTTCAATGGATATGGATTTCCACGGCTTCACTGATGCTGGGTGGTCGCAAGACCCGGACAACTCCAGATCCATCTCCAGATTCGTCTTCCTTAGCAACCGGGGCGCAATCTCGTGGTTGAGCAAACTTCAAAGCATGGTCGCGCTGTCCTCCACAGAGTCGGAGTACATCAGACTGAGCAATGCCGGACAGCACCTCGCTTGGTTGCGGACCTTCTTTGAAGAAATCGGACATCCGCAGTCCGGACCTACCATCCTCCATTGTGATAATCAGGCCGCTATCATCCTAAGCCGCGATCCGCAATTTCGCGCCCGGACCAAGCACATCCAGCGCAAATATCACTTTGTCCGCGATGACCTGGTTCAGAAGGGAGAGGCAGTAGTCCGGTATGTTCCCACCGGAGACATGGTGGCTGACATTCTTACAAAACCATTGGCGCGGGAGCAACACTGGAAATTCGCTCGGGCAATGGGTCTACGACTACGTCCGAGTGGGAGTGTCAAATTATAACTCCGGTACTCCGGAGTGGTCCTTGAGCCAACTCCGGAGCGATCTTTGAAA
>JBBPUD010000050.1:0-99293 GCA_038094475.1 Phylloporus aff. rhodophaeus | reverse complement strand
CCGAGTCGATTGGTATCTTTTCCGACGAATTCCGGTGAGTCGTTGAGGCGCTACAGTGGAGAGAAGATGGATGTTGAAAATATGACTAAGATTCCCACGCCGCCAAGCTAAGTGAAAACTACAGTAATTGAGTGGACATGCCGACTCTGTAATTTTATTCTATCGAATGCACTGAGAACACGAGTACAAATAACCCCAGCCCCTGTTCTATCCTTCATCGGATGGTTTGCATCTGGGGCGTCGAGAACAGATGGGTGTTGTGCAAGGTCAGTTTATGTCGATCCGTATCTTTTCTGTCCTCGTGTCTCTAAACTTTGTCAATGGCTAGAATATATGTCACATCCCTACGTCCCTTTTCCTATGCGTTTTGCTACCCTTTCAGCAACGTGCGGTTCCAGATGGCAACGTTCCATCAGGATCTGTGTCAATTCCTTACGTCCCGGTAGTGTGACATTAAAAAGCAAACTCAACCCCTGACTCAGCCCACTCAAGAAACGGCTAAGCCAGGTCTCTGATGGCATCGAGAACTTGGCTTGGCCTGCGTACTGCGAAAGCATATCCCGCACAACACTCCTCGATTCGGCACACCTAGGATGACCTCCCAAGGTAGTGGTGCACGCATGGCCACTGACATGAATTCCTTTATATTCGAGTGTCTTGGAGTTGCATTTCCACCAGTTCTCCATGTCTTCTTCTGGCTCGAGGTGTGTGACCGCTAACGCGATCGGGACCTGTCTCTTGCAGAGTACCTCGTGAAAAAGACGATAGTTGCTCTGCATCGTTTGTGTCACCCTACTGCCGCGTATACAAAACAGCAGGAGATTGATCCCGCCCGAGGAATTCAACTCCCGTATCAAATCTGCTGCCTTCTCGATCGCGTCTGTGTACCCGAGTATCCCTTTTTCCGGCACTTCCAACCCGACAGTGTCCCATAGTCGCATAGTAATCATGCCTAGCTGGAACTGGTACTCGGTCGACTCGAGAGTGCACGCGACACTGTCGGGTGATACCTCGGCGACTTGCCACCCCGCAAGGAGATTGACGAGCGAGCTCTTCCCGACACCTGTTTCCCCAAAGAGGACAACGTGGAGATCTTGAGTGGGCGGGCGACGCGAGGGGGCCGCATTGTTAACAATGAGATCGCGGATAAGACCCCGGGATCTGTTGCGACGTCCCGGGACCGGTGGGTGTGCACCGTCGGAGAGTGTGGTGATGTAGGCGTGCGCAGCAAACGCCTTGTAGAAATCGGACAGAACACCTGTGTTGGGGTCCCGCCGTTTGTCCACGGTGGGGATGTTATCTATGTCTTGACATTTAGACTCGGGCTTCGTGGTGACGGCGACGATGGGGATGTCGGGACAAATGCGATTGCGCAGTGCGAGGACTGCGTCGTAGGTCTGCTTCATGCTCTCGATCACCCGCCTACCACCCGGAAAACAGATGACGAAGAGGTGGACGCCGGCGCCTTGGCCAAGTTCGGTGAGGAGGGACCGCAGGGCCTCATGTGCACCTCCGGGAGAGATACTCCCTGGTCCTTCACTCAATCCGGGGGTGTCCCAGAGACGGAATTTTCGCGTTTGCGAAAGGTTCCAGTCGTGATATCTAGTAGCTCGCACATCTCGTATCGTAACAGCGCTGTCTGTGCCGGTTACCAGATTGATAATGGAGCTATTCCAGACGCCAGATTCTCCCACGATGACGATATTATGGGTGGGCTTGAGTAGTAGAGAATGATTAATGAGCAGGTTCCGCGCGAGTTGTTGGCATACTGCACGGCGACCTAGCATGTCCGGATGATTTTTATCGGAGACGGTTGTGAGGCAAGCATGGCCGGAAAATGCCATCCCAAACGAAGTAAGATGACGTTTGTTGTCCGTCCACCACTCTTCCATTGAAGATTGGATGTTGGCTTCGTTGCAGCGTTTCTCAAGATCGGTGATGACAGCCACGACGGGTATCTGCGGGGACACCTGATTCCGGATGGACAAGATGGTGTCGTATATCCACTTTGTGCCCTTTGTGACACGTGCGATGCCACGCATGCACACGACAAGGAGGTGCACCCCACCCTCCTTGTTGAGTTTCTTGAGGAGCGCCCGCAACGCTCGCTGCGCAGCCTTGTGCGAGACGCTCCCGCGCGACCCCTCATTCAGTCCCGGGGTGTCCCATAGATGAAACGGGTAACTTTGGTCGTCTGATTGCCAAGGGTAACGAATCGTATCGAGAGTGACGCCGCGAGCGTCGTTGCCGACCCTCGCTGTCTCTTCACCAGTAACCAGATTGATGAAGGAACTTTTTCCGGCCCCCGTTTCGCCCACTACGACGACGTTGCGAGGGATGAGATGCGCGGAACATTGACTTGAACTCAAGTCATTTTAGTGCGCGCGTTAACCGTTCTTTCAGTCAACTCACCTGGATTGCAAAGTCACCTGGTCGCCAGTTACTATTCCAGCCATCTTACGGGTTATATATATACGCTGTCAGCGTTTGTCGAGGAAGGATGAAGGTGCAATAGGCTCTGGGGTGTTGGCAAGTAAAATCGGATGTACAGCGCACCTCTAGCGATGGTTATCATGTAGGGTCCTGTGATGGGCTATGTAGGCTTCGAGGAGGCATCATGGTGTCCTCGTTGGCAGACATGATGCATGATGCTAAGCTTATTTCGTAAATGGCAGGGTTGTTCCGAAAGGATACTGAGGGACCATTACCAGTAGCAGACGCCAGACCGTCTTCAAGTTAAACTTGGCGGAGAGTCATCGTCTGGTCCATTGAAAACGTCGGGTTTTGCTCGAGCGCAGTGCGCTGGTCTACGCAAGGTTTCAGTCCACCGAATCCTTGTCCTGGTACCAACACAGGGCCGATTCCAGAGGTCCCACGCAACTTTGCGCGTCTGTTACTCACCAGTGGCTACGCTCGGGGAATGAATCATTAATATGATTCACCCGCACATGTTTAGCGTTGTCTCTTCATTAATGTCGGACAGGCAGAAGGGACCTTGGCATCTACTACTAGCAGTGCCTCAACACCACCTACCCGCAGCTCCGTTTGTCTTTCATGTGGCACTTGCGCCTCGGAATTGACGACCGTGAGCGCCATGGTTTCGATTGTCGTGGTCTTGCAGAGTGGTATCTGACTGGATGGTCTTATCCGGGAACGAACGTGTACTACAAGATCAGTCTATTTATCCATCTCCTTTCTGTCACTCAAATGCTAAGCTTTCCAGATGTGTAAAACGTACAACTACAGTGGCATGATTGACACACCTCTCGCGGTTTCTATGCAAGCTGCCACCTTTTGAGCAACATCCGGTTCCAAATAGCAACGTTTAGTCAAGATACGTGCCAGGTCCCTGCTTCTTGGTAACGCGAAGCCAAGAAGTGTACTCAACCCGTCCAACAAGCGACCAAGCCACTTTTCCGACGGCATCGAAAACTTGGCTTGGTCCGCGTACTGCCAAAGCAAATCTTGCACCGCGTTCCTCGATTCGACGTACTTGGGATGACCTTCCAAGGTAGTGATACACGCATGGCCACCGACATAGATCCCACTCTTTTCGAGTGCAATGGCGTTGCGTTGCCACCAATCCTCCATGACCACCTCTCGCTCAAGGTGGGTAATCGCCAACGCGATCGGAACCTGTTTCTGGCCAAGCACCTCGTAAAAGAGGCGGTAGTTGCTCTGCATTGTCGTCGTCCACCTGCTCCCGCGTATGCAAAACAGAAAGAGACTGATCCCGCCCGAGGCGTTCAACCGCCGTATGAGATCTGCCGCTTTCTCGATCGCGCCCATGTACCCGTTTGTCCCTCTTTCTGGTTCTTCGAGCCCGACGGTGTCCCAGAGACGAACTGTAGCCGCGCCGAGCTGGAACTGGTACTCATTCGACGCGAGGGTGCACGCGATACTGTCAGGAGATACCTCGGCAACGTGCCACCCCGCGAGGAGATTGACAAGCGAGCTTTTGCCGACGCCAGTCTCTCCAAAGAGGATGACGTGAAGGTCTTGAGTGGGTGCACAGCGCGGGGTGAGCGCGTTGTCGATGATGAGGTCGCGAACAAGACGCTGGCATTCGTCGCGACGTCCCGGGCTCGGCGGGTGTGCGTCGTCGGAGAGCGTGGTGATACAGGCGTGTGCGGCAAACGTCATGCGCATGTCTGAGATGGCGCCTGTGTTGGTGTGCCACCATTCATCCATGGCACCGAGGACGTCGTGCGTGTAGTTGGATTTACGCTCCAGCTGGGTGATGACGGCAACGGCGGGGATGTCTGGAGAGATGCGATCGCGAAGCGCGAGGATTGTGTCATAGGTCTGCTTCATACTCTTGGTGATCCGTCTACCGCCTCGAAAACAGATAATGAGGAGGTGCACACCTGCACCCCGGCCAAGTTCGGTGAGCAGGGACCGCAGGGCGTTGTATGCGAGTTTTGGGGAGGTGCTCCCGAACGGTCCTTCACCCAACCCGGGGGTGTCCCAGAGGCGGAATGTTTGGGTGTGTAAGAGGTCCCAGTCGTGATAGCTCGTGCCGATGGTGACAGCTTGCACGTCACTTGTTGCGACGGCACAGTCTGCCCCGACTACTAGATTGATGAAGGAGCTTTTCCCGACACCAGTTTCGCCTACGACGACGATGTTGCGAGTATGCTTGAGTGAGAGGCTGGAGGTCACCCGCAGAGGTCCGCCAAATGGGATGAGTGGCAGCGAATGGTCGATGAGGAGGTTCCGTGCGATTCGTTGGCATTCGGCATGGCGACCTGGCATGTATGGATGACATTCATCAGTGAGGGTCGTCAGACAGGCATGCCCAGAAAACGTCATCTCAAACGAAGCAAGAACGTCTTGGTGATTCGACCACCATCTTTCCATGGAAGAAGCAATGTTGGCTTCGTTGCAGCATTTTTCGAGCTCGGTGATGACAGCCACGACGGGAATTTGTGGAGATACCTGGTCCCGGATGCGCAAGATGGTGTCGTACGTGTGTTTCACGCCCTTTGGGAGCCGTGCGACGCCACGAATGCACACGATGAGGAGGTGGACCCCGCCTTCTTTGCTGAGTTCTCTGAGCAGTTGCCGCAGCGCATGCTGCGCAGCCCTGTGCGAGACATTCCCAAACGACCCCTCACCCAATCCGGGAGTATCCCATAGACGAAATGCGTGGGTCTGGGTGTTTGACTGCCAAGGATGGCAGCTCGTGTTGAGCGTGACGCCACGAACGTCGTTGGCGGTGTTTGCGCTCTCCGAACCAGTGACCAGATTGATGAAGGAACTTTTTCCAACCCCCGTCTCGCCTGCAACGACGACGTTGCGGGGGATGAGGTATGGGGAGACGCTTGGTGTGCGTGTCGGCCTATCAAGCTTCAAGTGCGGAGAAGGGTGTCTCTTACTCACCTGCATTGGGTCGCCTGGGTGTCTATCTTGGCCATTTTATGAATGTGGGTACGCTGGTGTTCTTCGAGGATGGAACGATGGACTCTGGGGTATTGGTGAGTCACTGACTTGGAGGCACCACGTACCTCTGATGGCAGTCATTCAAGAACACGGGGATGGGTCAGGCCTGGAGACATCATGGTCGCCTCGTTGGCAGACACGATGATCCTGTTCTGCAAATGGCAAGGTTGTTAGATCGCCATCACCGTGGTGGTCAACATGAAAAGGTTGATCAAAACGTCGACAAAATGAGCGCTCGCCGTCTTCCAAATGGACACCCGCGAATGGATCGACGCCTCCACCATCCCTGGAAATGCATCCCAAGCACTCAAACAAGCCCTCGTCGACCTCATCAGCGCTGAAGCCAAACTCAACAAAGCCAGAGGCACACGCGGATTCGAGCCCGAGATCGCCTCTCGTATCGCGTGGACTGAGGTCTCCATCGTAGCCAAAGCAGAGGCACCAGTGAGATCCGAAGGCCGTGTGGTCGGCGAGATCACCGTGCAACAAGGTGCCGTCGTCGCGTGTTTTGAACTCGTTTTAACTCATCAGCATGTAGACATGCTGAACGGACGCGGAACAGTCCACGGGACCTGCTTGGCGCTGCTGATTGACAAGTACGTCCTTGTGCTCTGTTCCTTGTCTTGCCTGACGATCTGGATAGCTGTTCGTCGTTGCCCATCGCGCTGCTGAGTCTTGTAACCACGGGGAAAGGGGACCTTGGTGTCTCACAGTCCCTTCATATCCTATACCACGCACCCGCCGTACTGTTCGTCTTCCCCATGCAACATATTCGGTATTTGAGGCTGATGCATCTAGTGCTACAGGGATGACAGGTTGCGCATCGTGAGCACCACAATTTCGCTCGGAAATCGTGCTCTATCGTCTCGCTGTGAGGTAGGTATTCAAGAATATTCTCTGCTAACATGCCTATCCCTGTCCACAGGTCTGGAACGTCACCCAACACCGACTAGTAGCATCTGCCGTACACACCAAGATGATTGCGTCTACTCCAAAGACATTGAGTAAACTCTGAGCCATCTCAAATAGATTGTATTTCCATCAAATGCACTAAAAGTGAGTACAAATGCCTAGATCGTGGAAGCAAGAACCAAGGAGCGTGTTCCAGAGAAAACAGGTGCAACGAAAAAGCAAAAACGAATGCAGTCGATAACCATTAATAAATGATGTTTGCGGAACATAATAATGAGCGTGCTGACCGGGTCCGTCGGCCTCAACAAGCAAAATACTTACAAGCCACGGGTAACTAGCACGCGGCAATAAATTATTCTCTCCGTCGCTCACCTCCATGAGTTGCTCGTCACAGGCCCCATTGTGGGAACGCTTGCAATCATTCCATGCCCCAGACTCTTCACAATTTCCTTTCGTCTGTCTTCCCAGGTTTTGAGGGCCCTGAGAAGTTGCATGACTTTGTCTCGCTTGCCCTGTCGGATGTCGTTGATACTGACAGTGCCCATCTTCACGTCATTGTCAAGTAAAAAGTCGAATAAGCGGAATAGACCATCGAGTCTGTCGTCGCTGGGCCCAGAGGGGAAAGCTGAGTCAGGGATCGGAGGCGTGGCAGACTTTCCCATCGTGTCTTCCGCGAGTCGAAGAAGGGCAAGGCCACCAAACAATGGTCCGGCGGGATCCGTCGTCTGAAGGGACCGTGGCAAGTGTGAATTTGCCCAGTCAACTAGAATACTATCACTGGCCCTCTAAAAAAAGGTCTGGTCATGCCTTCTTTCTCTTAGAGAAATAGTCAAGGGAACGTACGTTCATCGAATCCTGTGCAGAGATACTCGCCCGACGAGCTTCCCTCGACGGCCGAGGTGGTGCGGACCTGGAACCTCTTGTTGCAGCACCATTTTCGCCAGCGGCAGTACTGTCAAAGAAAGTGTCGAGCTTCGCCCTTTCGTTTTCTTGGCTGTTACGACCAGGATTGTCCGAAGATGGCAATCCCATAAGGACGCGTGCATCGCGACTCGAGAGTTGGTTTGGATTTTCCCGTCTCAAGGCTTTTTGCATCGCAGCCCGAGCCGTAGGTGAAGGCGGTCTTGGAGCTGGGTTCATCGCCTGCGCGACTGTGAGTGGTATGGTCGGAATGTTGACTGACGATATCACGGGTTCTATAAAGTCGATCAGAATGGCGTTGTTCGCATACGCCGAACAAAGACACGCACTCGAATAGTCTCTCCCGATGGTGGCCTTCATGATTGCCTTCATCCACTCACGCACGATGGTTGGTTCGTCGGAACTGAAATAGTGTGTCTTGTCGGTGTCATGCACGATCCGGAATCCATAACGGCCAGGATCAATGTTCTCGTCTGCAACTACCTTGTAACCCTCGATGTTGATGTACCCCTTGATCTTCGTTTCCTGCATCGAAAATGTCAAAAGACAAACAACCACCAATGTCCCTTTATCAACTTACTGTCTTACTGTTGCTGCGCAAGATGTACAGATGTGGTCCCTTGATGATAAAGTATCGGACTTTCCAAGAATTGTAGCGGTCGCCTTTTTTGCGCATCCATCCCTGGTGATCAGGATGTCCAATCTGCTCGACAATGCTCCTGCCAGGCTTGAGCGCATTCGGTCCACGAGAGCCACCGCGTCCGTCAGGCGTCGCCGTCTGTTTGCGCGACGGAGGGCCATCGTTGACTTCCGTTACTCTCGCCTTCTCCCGGTCTCGCACCTTGTCCATCGACTTGCCCCTCTCCACCTCCCTCTTCTTGGCATCGCTCTCACTAACAGAGCGCAGACCATTCCTGACACTACTAGCGGCCGATCCATCGGAAGTCGAAGGACGTCCAGACGATTTCCTACTACTATAGAGCCTCGAAAGACCCAGTGGCGTCTTCTCCGTCGGACTGCTCTCCTCCAGCAACGTTCTACCCGCCATCTTGTCAATCACCGCTCTAACTCCGGAAAGATGAGGGGTACTCACGACGTCACTCTAGGGGCAGGCTTCCTCGCACGACCAATTGTTGACGAGAACGTTCCACCAAATAAACTATGCCTTTCCGCACTCTTGCCGACGTCCCCACCACGTTTACTTCGGGCAAGCCTCGCCGAGACGTTGCCATTGCTTTCCTCTTGAGACTCGCGTCGCTTCATACGGGGAGAAGCTGTCCTCGCCGGAGACAGTGAATGTTTCGACTCATGCGGCGTCTCCGATCCGTCCTTTTCTTTCCCTGACAACGAAGACTCGGCCGAGCGGCCAAAGAGACGTCGGAGGTGTTGCCTGCCTGTAGCCTGTTCCGTCTCGCTCTATAGATGACTATCAGTGCGTTCCTCACGCAACACAAACGCATGCTCACCTCGCTCTGGACCCGCTCCTCCTCTGGACTCTCTCTTCCCTTTGCCTCTGGTGTACCAATACTCTCGTTTGGGGATGAAGTCAGCTGGTTTTCTGTCAACACACCAAGGCCAAGACCCGCCGCGCCAATCAGTGTCGCTTTCTCGATCCCAGTGGTCACGTTGATACCTTCGACCGAGCCCGCGTTAACGCTTGCGCCCGTACTCGAGAAGCTCGATACGCGCTTGGAGATGAGCGGACTGGTGAACCCCTCTGCTTTGGGGCTTTCGAGGCTGCCGGGGCCACCAAGCGTGGAGGAAGGTGGCCCGTTGAGCGTTGATCCCATGCTCGTGAACATGGGACTGTTCAACGAGTGTTGTGTGGACCCGCTTGGTGAATGGGCGTACGAGAAGGAGGGAGAGACAGGTGGGTGGGTGATGGATTGGGGTTGTTGGGGTTGATCGCCCAAAATGAATGACGAAGGAGGACGAATTTCAGTAATGGCGTTTGCGATACGCACACGCTTTCCAAAGGCCATGATACCAATCTCTACCTTGAGAAGATTGATGTCGAGTTCGAGGAGGACATCTCCTGTGATTTCTTGTTCTAAAAGACAGAGATCAGGGGATGAGCTGGATGGTGCGAATATCAAACTGACCGATAAACTTGTCATATACATCGGACCCAAATCCTTTCAACTTCAACCAATCGACGACTTCGTCAACAGTCCATTCTGAAGGGGAAGTAGATCTCCTTTGCACGCCTGTTTCTGGCGCGGACTGAGCGGATATCCTCTTAGTAGAACCTTTTCCAACCGACGATGCGCTGTTTCGCTGGGACGCTTGGCGGGAGTGTTGGCGATTGCCGGACGCGGTTAGGGCCGGCGAAGGAAGAGAGGCGGGGACATCCCGAGTAATGCTGGGGGTACGGGCGCGTGCCGCTGGCTCAGGGGAAGTACTGATTTGGATCATATTTACGCCCACAGGTACGACGGGGACAGGTGCGACGATGTTGGCAGCATCGGGAGTTGTCGGAGTTGAACGCAACCTCGGCGAAAGTCTGTCGTTGGGGACTGGAGAACGCGTGGATCTGGTCGGGGAAGTGGGAATCGAAAATGAAGTGCGATTCACCGTCGAGGTTTGTTCGCGGTTGACCTGCTGCGGAGAGGAGCGATCAACCTTGGGAAGGATGGTCAAAGGAGTGTCACTGGACTTGGCCCGTCGGTGGGTCCGTGCATCCGAGACTCGACGTGCCTCCTCCTCCTCCCCTTCCTCCTCAGGAATATGTGGATGGTCACGTGTAGGGTGCATCCGCTGGAGGTACTGGAATGGAGAGTCGTCTTCTTCGGCTTCGCTCTCGTCACTCATTTCCACGTCAATTGGGGGTGCCCTCGTTCGTTCGTGCTCTTGTGCTTCTAAAGCCTCCTGCGCAGCCTGTGCTTGCACGACTTTGCGAGCTTGTTCGGCAAGCTTATCCCTGGCGCTACGGTGCCAGCCCTCACCGATCTCTCCGTCAGTCTCCGTGCCGTCAGTTTCCCGATCAGTATCTCCGTCCCGAGTGCTCGCAAAGCTAAAACTCTGTGCGCCATCTCTGTCACTCCTTCCGAGTTGCTCGATAGCCTTTTGAACATCGGTCATGGTCGCCTTCATTACTTCAGAGTTTGGCATGTCTGGTTCACCAAGGGAAATACCAATCCTAGAGCCTGATTCGGCATCTCGCGAGGATGCTGATTCAGGTTCTTCGCCGAGGGGACCAAGTGAGTCAGAAGGTGTGGTAATAGGGTCGTTAGAGGAGGCAGAAGAGGAGGCAGAGATACCACCGGGAGGCGGTGCTGTCGTTGTGTAGCTCTGTGGAAAGAGACCGATTTTGCCTGCGGTATTACGACCCTTGAAACGAAGGAAGGGTAAGCAAGGAATGAACGGCGACATCGTTCATTGGCAAACGTGGATGGGGGTATGGTCAACGTGGCACAAGAGACGAACCAGACTGCGGGCCACGCGCCTGGTGGGCACATGTGCGGCGTGTTTGGGTAATGAAAGGAGGGTCTGAGGGGTGCTTACCTGCCACCAGCCATCGTCGTACTGGTCGTCTTTCTCGATGACCTCGATGGGTTCCCCGGCTTCAAACGCTATTTCGTCCTCGTGTTCGGGGACAAAGTTATGCAGAGCGTAGACATACTCTGGCATCGTGGGCGGGGTCAGAAACAAAAAGGGTTAGCCAGGCTAGCGGTACTGCGGTGTGAATAAGACACGGTCAGTTGCTCCTAGAAACACCCACCTGTGGGATATGAAGGAACCGACAAGTTCTGGTGTGAGTTTTTGCGCTGTTTAAGTTCTGTGGCTCTGCTCGTCGTCGTCGGTGTTGAGCAAGCTGATGTGCGGCGTCAGCGTGCTCAGGGATCCCAAACTCGGTAAACTCGGTTAATACCAGATCTTCCTCGAACCATCACGATGGCTACCGAACGTCTCAGTGCGATTAAACCAGAGCTACGCCGCTACGACTAACTACCTCTTCTTTCTCAGCCTTTGTGACCGGAAATGCGAACAAGCTGAGGGAAACCAAGTACATCCTCTCGCGGGGTATCCCAATCGAACTCGATTCGCAGGATCTGGACAGCAAGTTGGCCTTCTCGTCGCACTGTATACGAGGAAATTAACATTTACCGTTCTTTGCAAGTTCCCGAACTGCAGGGCACTACCCAAGAAGTTGCCAGGGCCAAGTGTTGGCGGGCTGCAGAACTGGTGGGCATCGTCGTCGCCAACGAACCCGTGCTCACTGCGATAGCTCGGACGTGCGTGCATCACGGAGGACACGGCGCTTTGCTACGAAGCCCTTGGTGGCCTTCCAGGACCTTACATCAAGCACTTTATGAAGACCATCGGACATGAAGGTTCATTCTTCTTGCTTGATCGGTGTCCGTGCTAACCCATGCCAAGGCCTGAACAACCTTCTCGTTGGCTTCCCAACCAAAGATGCATATGCGTTGTGCACGTTCGCGTACAGTGCTGGCCCTGGCTCAGAGCCCATCTTGTTCGAAGGTCGGACGGATGGTACCATTGTGCCCGCGCGGGGGCCAACTACCTTTGGCTGGGACCCGATATTCCAACCAAAAGGCTTCGACAAGACGTGCGTCCTTCTTGTCTAGTTCCAATGCTTGTAGTGACCTCCCAAAGCTACGCGGAGATGGCCAAGGAGGAAAAGAACATCATCTCGCACAGATTTCGTGCACTCGATAAACTGAGGACTTACCTCGCTTCCCTAAGTAAAGATTAGACTTGTAACCCTTAGAGTACGGCAAGTAAATACATTGCCGGTTCCGATATCCGAACTCGACTTTTCTTCATCTATCTGCGCAACTTGTTCAGTAACCATCCAAACGGCCTCGTTCAATGTCCATACACACCCCAAAGAGGCCCCGGATGCGCTTCGACCCAGACGAGGGTTTGAAGAAACTAAAACTCCAAAATTCACTCCAGAAACAGCGAGAGCAACTCCCAATAGCCAAGGGTAATCCTCCTAACCGAGCTGCTTGCCAATCACCACTCAGCGCGTCTTTTTTTTTTCTAGGCAAAGATGCACTCATTCGCGAGATTCGCGACAACGATGTTACTATTCTTCTGGGAGAGACTGGCTCTGGAAAGACTACCCGTACGTGTTCACACTTGTACGCTCTGTCCTATCAGTCTCACCAAACCCCTGAAGCACAGAGGTCCCACAGTACATACTCGAAGCTGGTCTTGCGGGAAACGGCATGATCGCTGTGACTCAACCTCGCCGTGTCGCAGCCACCTCCCTCGCCACACGTGTCGCCGCAGAGCAAAACGTCAAAGTTGGCACCCTCGTGGGCTATTCTGTGCGGTTTGATGAAGCTTGGCAAGCCCAGACCAAAATTAAATACGTCAGTGACGGTATGCTCGTGCGCGAGCTATTGTCAGACCCCGCTTTGTCCCGCTATGGCATCATCATACTTGACGAAGCGCATGAACGGACTTTACGGACAGACTTTCTAATTGCGAATCTAAAAACCATACTCACAAAGAGGAATGAGCCCGCTGACAAAAAAGGAAAGGGCAAGGGCCCTGAAACAAATCCGCTCAAGCTTGTCATCATGAGTGCTACCCTCGACGCCGAAAAATTTAGCCGATTTTATAACAAGTTTGTTTCTCGTCTCGAGTTTGCTCAGGCCTTCTGATTAATATTCAGTGCTCGGATATTATACATCAAGGGTCGTCAACATCCTGTCCAGATATTCCACACAGTTATTGGTCAGGTGGACTTTGTCGATTCCGCATTACGGACGTTCTTTCAAATACATGTCGACAAGCCACCAGGGGACGTTCTTGTATTTCTTCCGGGTTTGTGTCGTTTAATAGAAGATCACCTCTACCTACTCATGATGATTTTTGTTACCAGGGCAAGAAGATATTGAAAGTTTAGAAAGGTCTATCAACATGTACGCCAAGCGGCTTCCTATAGAGCACACGAACGTGGGCACTTTTCCTGTGTGTATATTATTACTCCAGTCCAAGTCCCCATCTAGGTTATGGTTTGTCCGATGTATGCGTCCTTGCCGCCATCTCAACAAGCACGAATATTTTCTCCGACTCCGTTAAATTCAAGAAAGTGTATATTGGCAACTAATATTGCTGAAACATCTATAACGATCCCTGGCATCAAGTATGTGATCGATACCGGAAAATGTAAAGAAAAGAGGTACTTGACAAAAGAAACCGGTTCCGGTAAGATCCCTCTTTATGAATGGTGTTTTTAGTTCAACCAACGTTTAGGGTTTGATACACTTTTGACCCGTGATATCACGAAATCTTCTGCTATGCAACGCGCCGGTCGCGCCGGTCGCGAGGTATGTCATTATCCATGTATTCACTGGACGTTGTTTGACCGATGCCAGGGCCCGGGATCCTGCTTTCGGTTATATACCGAGGAAGCCTTCGACAAGTTGGCAATCTCGTCAGAGCCAGAGATCCGCCGTTGTAGCTTAACGCAGAGCGTATTACACCTGAAATGTCTCGGCCAAGATCTGGAAGAGGTTGAATTTATGGACCCACCAGATATCCATTCTGGTGCGTGTTAGTACCAGGGTCTCTAAACTTGTTCTTATTTTAACAGTGATTTCTGCCCTAAAAACACTCTGGCTCTTGGGTGCCTTGGATAATTCCAAGACCCTGACGACACTTGGTCGCCAGATGGCCATCTTCCCCATTGAACCTTACCTGGCTAGAATCATCCTCGCGTCGAAAACGCACGGCTATACTTTTGAAGTGGTCGACATCGTCTCGTTGCTGTCCGCCTCGTCCAACCTTTTTCTTGATATTTCGGACCAACGAGACGCCATCGTAGATGTGCGCCGTAAGTTCCGACACCCAAGCGGTGACCACCTCACGATGCTCAACGCCCTTCGGTCCTACCAAGAGATCGCAGCGAGTGAAAGTAAAAGCGAACGTAAGGAGTGGTGTCGGAAACACTACCTAAACGAGCGGACATTTACCGAAGCGCTTAAAATTAGGGATCAGCTGAGGGTGACGTGTCAGAGGGTGGGACTCGACTGGAGAACATCGGGGACTGATGTAGAGGAACCAGTGTTGAGGTGTTTCACCGCGGGGCTGATGCATCATAGTGCGCTACTGCAACCAGATGGGTCGTATAAGCAGCTCGTGGGGCAGTTTATCGTTAAAATCCATCCTGGATCGACGTTATGCGATAAAAAGGTGCCAGCGATTATATTTGACGAGCTGGTACGTCCACATCGTTTGCCTGTTCTTGTGTTTGTGTGCTTATGCATTACGCAGGTACATACGAGTCAGATCTATGCACGCGGTGTCTCCTCGATACCGCGAGGTTTCCTCAATGGGATCACATCGACGATGAGTAGATGATAGATGGATAACATGCTGGTCTATCTAATCTAATCTACATCCAGTCTGTGGTAGCCATTACATATAATCGACCCGCTCATCGGCGCGGTTGACCCGAGCCAGGTGTATACCCGAGCATCGCATGATCCAAAGGCTATGTTTTTTTTTTCCTTCCGGCCTGCAAGCCTGGTCATGACCAACATTGAAGACGTAGACATCCCAGACGACCTCCTCCGCAGTATTCCTGGGAATGCACCCATCGAAGTCAAGGGTATGCCACAAATCATCTTGTCGTTTCTGTCGACTGATGTCGAGCGACGGGCACTCCCCAGGACTCGTTCGACGCTGGCTGTATGTGTTTGCCAACAGCGGATTCGGAACACAGGTGACGCAACGTCTGAACCTCGTCGACGTCTCGATAGCACCCAACGCCAGCGAACCGACAAAGGAAGAGGCACGCGTGGTGCTCGAGACGACCGTCACCGAAGGTCAGTTTTCCCCTGGAGTGCCACTACCCACTGACCATGCCACGCTGTGCGATCAGATATGGTGAATCCAAATGGGAAGATGCATGGCGGATGCATTGCGCACTTTGTCGACATGTACGTCTCGAGGATGTCGATTGCCCATCTGACGTGGATGGTAGATGTACCACGCTTCCGATTGCGGCCATGTCGCTTGCCAAAGGAGGGGCGGGTTCAGTGGGTGTATCGCAGAGCATCAACGTGATATACCATGCCCCAGCGAGCCTGCAGGTCTCTTTGTTGCCATGGTGCAGATTGGTCGCTAACATGCGAGGACAGGGGTGATAAGCTCAGGTTGATTAATACGAGTACGACGGTCGGGACGCGGCTGTGGAGTGCACGCGGCGAGGTGTGTCTCTCTCCTTGGTCTGTGGAAAAAAGGGTTGACGACATTGCAGATATGGGACGTGACGCACCGTCGGTTGGTCGCGTCCGCTACGCAGATCAAGATGGAAGGGTCGACGCCGAAACTGTGATCGACCCTGCTGAGCCCGCGTCGCAGTCGGCTTGATTTTTGTTTGACGAGACAATTGGGGCTACGGGCACCGTTTTGCTTGCCGCTTCATGTCACTCTCGAGCGTTTTGATCGCAATATGACTGATGATGACGTTTTTTTTTTTTTTTTCATAAAAAGTCAACTCACCCTGAGCGTGTAGGCAGTCCAGACCTCCATCGCGGACGCACTTTTGGTCCGTAGAGTATTCGCTCCGAGTTATCGCGGGAGAAATGACCCTGGACTAGCTGTATATGTTGGTCGTTTGGAATCAATTCATTGTTGTGACTATATACTTTTCGTAGTAAGTCGGGCTGTTAAACCTGGCGGAGTAGATGATAAGATCATCATTCGCTTTTGGACATCAACCGCGATATCCAACATGGACATTGAAAAATGTCTGCTCGTAGGACGCTGGGACGGGCAGCTCTCAGCTACGCTCGACGCGTACCCTCCTGCGCAACTCGCAAAAGCCGTCGTTGATGGCGACTTTCGAGCGGTGCTCACGTCTATGTATGCCAAGGAGCTTTTTAGCGTGGATCCTTCTGTTACGTTTGATCAACCTTTTGAGCGCGTTTTTCAGTGGACCCTGCCGTCTGTCTCCAACGAGCACGAGCGCGAGCTTATCCGGCTCATCTTGGGGATAGCCTGTCTCCACGCCTTTGTCCAGGCAAACTGGACGGGCCCCAATCTCAACGTCACCCCCTATGACGTCCTCGTCTTTCCCCACCCACCCGCCCACCCCATCTCTGACACACTTCTCAACTCCAAAGCCATCGGTGAGCTCACGTACGGCGGCGAACCGGCTTACCACCTCGCCCAATCGGCCGCTTTTGTTCGATTCGCGCAGATCTTATTTCGAGGTGATTATGCACACCTCCATTACATGCCCTGGTGGCATTTGAGGGTAGCTATCGTACACGAACAATTACTCGACGAACCCGTGCCCTTGCCGGCAGCCTTGTTCGGATCCCTCGCCAACCTACAGGAGCACACTGCGTCCGACCCTGACCTCGCTGGCCGCCTCCACCTCGAACAGGGTCTCCTGGAACACGTCTTTTCTCACGATAAGGTTGCGGCCGAGCACTTTGTGCATGCTGCACGTGCGACGGGCTTGCAGTACGAGCTCACCGGTGCGTTGGGGAAGCGAACAAGGTTTCAGCAAAACGCCTTATCCCAGCTCGTGCTTCTCGCCGAAAGCAGAAGGCGAGACAACAATGAAAACGTTGGCGGCCAAGTGCACGACTCCGCCGACGCCGACGCCGCCGATACAAACACGTACGCGAATACGGATAGAGGTGAGGACCTCCCCGAGACCCTGCCGTTGAACGACGACACGCTTCTCGAGCAAACCAAGTTTACGTCGTCCAACCCGTCCACGACCGCGCTGCTCAGCCACCTCGATCCGTCCTCTCAGCCCCCCCTGCACCCGCTCGATCAATGCATCCTCCTGGCGCTCTGCCTCAACGTGCGCAACACCTCGCCCGCGCACGGTCTGACCAACGAGCAAATGTCCCCCTACGTCGCTCGCGTGATTTCCCACCCGCAAAACTGGTCTGTACACACCATGGCGCTCCTCCTTCGTGCCCGCCTCGAATCGACCCGCACGCGCACCGTCGAGCGCGCGACGCTCCAGCTGCAAGCGCTTATCGACCAGATGCCCAGCGCCGACGCGGCTCTCATTGAACGGCTGCGTTACATCCACACAGTCCCCCTACCGAGCAAGTGGGAGATGGAGCGCGAGCTCGCGCTGCGCTATCGCTCGATCGGCGTGACCAAGTCTGCGCTTGCGGTGTTTGAGCGGCTCGAGATGTGGGAGGAGGTGGTCAAGTGTTGGCAGTCGATGGAGAGGCCTGACCTGGCGCTTGGTATCGTGCGAGATCTACTGCAGGGGCGCAAGGAGGAATCGGAGAGCGTCGTTGCGCGGGGCAAGGATATGTCTGCGGCGCGGCGGACGCTGCTGGATAGCGCACGGGAGGCCAAGCTGTGGTGTCTCCTGGGGGACCTTGAACCGGAGCGGGCGGTGGAGCACTATGAGCATGCGTGGCGGGTGTCAGGGGAGACATCTGGCCGTGCAATGCGTTCACTGGGGGGATACTACTTTGCACGGGCAGCGTATACGAGTGCGGTGGCGTGTCTGGAAAAGGCGGTTGCGATCAACCCACTGTTGTCCCGACCGTGGTTCATCCTCGGATGTGCACACATGCGGATGGAGAATTGGGAGGGGGCACGGGAGGGGTTTGCGCGCTGTGTGGCCATTGACGATGAAGATGGGGAGAGCTGGAATAATTTAGCGACCATCTATCTTCGGCTGGACGGGGCGGGTAAAGCGGCCAAAGACGACGACGACCAAGCAAGTAGTTTGTTTTCCCGACAAGCCTACCTAACGACATTTTTTCTCCACCAGGAAGACGGCGCGACCGTCTGGTTCTCCAACAAGATGCTCGCCTTTCGAGCGCTCAAACAGGGCCTCAAATACAGATACGAAAACTGGCGGATGTGGTCCAACTACATGGTCGTTGCCATTGACGTCGGAGAGCTCTTTGAGGCGTGCCGTGCCCAAACCCGCATTGTCGAAGAGCGTGCGTCCAAGATCGGCGCCGAGTGCGTCGACGAGGACGTGCTGTCGCGCCTGGTCGATGCCGTGACCCAGGCTGACCCTGAACATCCCGATCGGGGGACGGCGAACCTGCGTGGATTAGCGCGGCGTGTGCTAGATCTGTTTGAGAACACGATCTTGCCCCGCGTCTCTTCCTCACGGATCTTGCACACTTATGCGCGTCTGCTGACATGGCAGAGCCGGTGGGCGGATGCGATCAAGGCATATGTGGATGGCTATCGCTGCGGTGTGGCAGGCACGTTCGAGAGTGGTGGTGTGGACGTTGAGCTGTGGCGCAAGGCAGTGGGAGACGTGGTAGAGATCGTGGATGTCGTGCGCAACTTTGGGCCGCGGGTGGAGGAGTTTAATTGGAGATATCAGGGGCGGAGCATTGTGCGGACATTTATGGGACGATCAAAAGATTTTAAAGACGAACCAGAGTGGGCTCGGTTACTAGAGATACAAGACGAGCTACGGAGTGGAGAGTAGGTATGAGGGTTGGTAATATAAAAATCATGTGTGTGAAATGCGACAACGTGTTGTAACGGATGGGTCGAAACGTGACGGAAAGCAAAAAAAAAAATAACAAGCGGAGAAAAAAAAGTTGACGGCGGGTGGGGATCAGCGTTTCACGATAACAGGACGGTTATCGTCACGGCGCCACCGGACCACGATGCATATCATTATCAAGTCAGGACGCAAATGGAGGTGCATGAATGTTACTGCCTGGCGCTGAGAAAAGGGTGGCGTGATCGGAAAAAAGAAATAGGGATCTGGGAATATGATGGCGGCGGCGAAGGGGGGGGGGGGGGTGCTAGGTTTCCCAGTTGAGTGCCATAGCCATCCGATTGAGGACGAGGGTGGTGAGTATCTCAGTCACGTAGCTGAGACCCGCACGTCTGATGGTGATCCTGGCATCGAATATATCTTCGGGCTGACTCAGTTCCCAGGTGGCGACGGTGGTCCGTCCATCAATGCACTAGGACCAATTTGTCAGATACAGGGGGTCAATAGGAGTGGGAAAGGAGGCTTACCTCCATCTTTTGCGGGGCAACTTTCCACTTGAGTTCTCTGCCGTGTTGTGTCGTAAAGTAGCGTGATCTGGCCTCGGGGTCATTTTCCGTAGGGGGAACAAGGAGGGCGGACATACGTGCTGCCATCCTTTTTTTGTCGGATGATTTGAGCCATCGGTATTTCCTCACCATTTCCATATGCGAAAAAGCCGCGCGTCCTGTTCGGACCAAAATAGAGGTAGGCGTTGTTTGGGCCCATGATGTCGGGATGCTGTTGGCACCACTCGGCCTCACGGGCGACCTGTACGACGATGTTGGGGAGCTCATGTACCTTGTGCAAGATCAGGATGGACTATGGGAGGTGTCAGACGATGACGGACCGTTTTTCTGCACCGGTCAAGGAGACGGGTGAGCGGTGAGCGGGTGCGGACACACTGTCGGACGTACACAGTGAACGCGGGTCTGTTTTCGAGATCTTCGAAGCGATGGGAGAAAAGGTCGCTGCCAAACTGGAGGAGGACGTATGCAGAGGCCATAGGAATGGTGTGGTGGAGGAGAGAAGGAGAGAGGTACTCGACATTGCAGTCCGGACGAGGCTGCCTTTTCATACACAAGGACAGCTCGATCGGGAAGTCTATGATGACAACACAGCCACGAAGAAGCCCACGTGGTATACGAATGCAGCCACGTGGGAGGGTGTCATGAATAAATTTGGCTCCACAAGTTTCAACAAATATATCCGAAACAAAATTTTAAGAAAAATAATGTGCGGCACGTAATCGCCATGGTACAGGGTACGTATCAGTCATACACTGGCGAACAAGGTTAGCCAAGTCCAGGGATTCCAATTGCCGCGTACCATGGACGATCCCTGGCCCAGCCAAGTCAGCAACTCGGTTGCCCGGTATATGCAGACGCGCGCACCGTACAACAGGGTCCAGACGAGAATAAAGGTGAAGATGTTGTCTTGGCCAGGGTTCACCAGTTCTCCCAGACCGCCCACGAGGTATTTGGCGGGTTTCCCCTTGCAGTTGATGGCGTAAACGATGAACGAGGTGGAGAGCACAGAGGCGCCAAACAACGCGAACCCGTGCCAGTTTTCGAGGCCGAGGATGCCCGCGACCGCGCCAGCAAAGCACGCGGATAAAAACTTGATAGATATCAGAGCCTGGTTGTGGTGTACGTTGGGCGCAAAGACGAGCTGTGCCGCAGCATCGGGGGACGCCATGGCGGGTGGTGGCGAGGAGTAGTTCCCACGGTGTGTTTACCGGTCAACTACTCGACTGCCGGCATGAAACTGGGCTGAGCCCGATGGCTTTTGCGAGCGACGAATCCGTTCGGTTTTGGATTCAGCTCAAACGACGCCGTCGTCCAACGGGACTTGGTTGGCTCAGTTCGTGTCCGTGCCCAGTCCAAATATGGAAAGTTTTCGTTTCGTCGATCAATCCAACCACCGCCACCTGTTATCGCCATCTCCTCCTCCACCATGTCCAGGGTTCCAGATACACCCATCAAGGTCGGCGTCGTCGGCGCAACGGGCACAGTCGGTCAGCGCTTTATCATCCTCCTCGCTAACCATCCCTGGTTCGCCATTCACGCCCTCGGCGCTTCCGCCCGCTCGGCTGGAAAACCCTACTCTAAAGCCGCAAACTGGAAACAATCCACCCCGATTCCGGCCGTCGTGAGAGACACCATCGTGCAAGAATGCCTTCCAGAGCACTTTTCCGACTGCGCCATCGTCTTTTCTGGCCTCGATGCCGACGTCGCCGGAGATATAGGCAAGCGCATACCCACACCCACACACCCGCGCTCGCTGACCCGTCCACAGAACGCACCTTCAGAGCCGCCGATCTGGCCGTCTTCTCAAACGCCAAGAACTACCGACGCGACCCCCTCGTCCCGCTCATCGTCCCGCTCGTCAACCCCTCCCACTTTGCTCTGATTCCACAGCAACAAGCACTCCACGATCCGCCCCTCAAAAAGGGCTTCATTCTCACCAATGCAAACTGCTCCACGACAGGTCTCGTGATTCCCCTCCGCGCACTCGAAAAGTCATTCGGCCCGATCGAGTCCTGCATCGTCACCACCATGCAGGCCATCTCAGGCGCCGGCTTCCCAGGCGTACCCTCCCTCGACATCGTCGACAACATCGTCCCCTTTATCAGCGGTGAGGAGGAAAAGATGGAGTGGGAGACGCTCAAGATTCTCGGCAACGTCGTCGATGGCGACGATGGCCGCAAGTCGTTTGATATGCGCGCGCGACATCCGCTGCGGGTGTCTGCGTCGTGCAATCGCGTGCCCGTTATTGATGGGCATACTATGACCGTGTCTGTGCGCTTTGCCAATAGGCCACCGCCGAGCCCACAGCAGGTCCGCGAGGCACTCGTGGCATATACCCCTGATACGCAAATGTGCCCCTCCGCACCTGTGCATGCGGTATTTGTGCACGAGGAGCCAGACCGTCCACAGCCCCGCTTGGATCGGTATTACCAGGACGGTTCGGGCGTCTCTGTTGGCAGAGTTCGGCAATGCACCGTCCTTGACGTCAAATTCGTCGTGCTCGCCAACAATGTCTCCATTGGCGCCGCAACGAGTAGCATCATCAACGCAGAGCTGGCCGTTCTCAAAGGACTCGTCCACTGATCATCATGGCCAAAAAATTGCTCTACGATTATAGTACGAGCTACAGTATCTACTAAGGGTTTACAATATCTGCATGTAGGATACTGTGGAAATTACCGTGCCAATACCTGTTACTCCGTGCGTACCGAGCGGTCACGCACCCGGACAAACGTATCAATTAGGCTCATCATGTTCCCGATCCCCTTTTCTTCCGGCAGCCAATCACCATTGTTGACGCACAGAATCTTCATACGGTCGTGGTAAAGGAGATCCGGCAGCAATTTGGGCGTGATTAAAAAGTACTGGCAGCTGTCAGGCTTGCAGGTGACCTCGACCATCGAGTTGTGCACCGCGCGTTCTGCACGCTGGTCCATTCCCTAATACAAGCAACTATCACCGTGTCACCGCGTGTCAGCTGAGAAATCAACTTGCCTGGTTGATCTCGTCCACTAATGAAAATGGCGTGCGTGCTTCTTCTGTCAGACTCATCAAGTAAAGGATGGTCGTTAGCGAACGTTCCTAAAAAGACGACGTCAACGTGTTGTTCAGCCCCGAGGACTTGACCCCATACCCCTCCAGACTGCCTCTGTCCAGTCAGCAGCTGCAGTTTCTCCCGGTCGCGGAACTTTACGAGAATGTCAATCGCCCACTTGTCGTAATCATCGTGTGGACTGATCCTGATCTCGCCGGCGCATCCAATCCCTGTGCATCCCGTTAAGTGCGGAACAATTATTCGAACAACCAAACTTACGATCAAAGGCAGATGAGAACTTCTTCCCAATGCTTTCCACAAGTCTTTCCAGCGCGGGTTGCCAGTTGTCCTATTTAGCTGGTCAAGAACTCCATTTAGTCAACCGTCGGAATGTCACGTACCCTTGCCGTTTTGATTTCCCGTTCCAACCGCTGACCAGTCTTCTCTCGAGTGTTCAGGGACTTGGACAACTTGGCAATCTATACGGAATTTCGTATGCCCGTTTGAAAACGACAAAATCAAATTGCACATACATCTGCCTTCCTCGTTTCATACTGCTCGATCACGCCAGGGTTCGTTTGCATGATCATTTCCAGGTTGGCCTCCTGCGTCGCGAGATCCGCCCGCAGCTGATCCACAGACCTCTCGTGAACAGAACCATTCTTCAGGGCCTGTCAGCATCCCGCGGTTCTCGAGAGAAAGAGAATGAAACTCAGGGTCCAACGCACCGCTTCCATTTCTGCAAACTGATCCTGAAATTCTTGGTCCATGCCACGGACGAGCACCACGCTCACGTCGCGCTTTTCCTTGGCTTCTGCTTTCGAGGTGGTATAGATTTGGTGTGCTGCGCAGTGACGATGAATAAATCGCTCAAGTCGCGGGAATAAGCATGATGAATTGTTACCTTGCTCGAATTCGGCAAGGGCGCGTTGATATCCAGTGTCCTTTTGCTCACACAAAGACTCAAGCGCATTCTTGTTCGCGCCAACTTGCAAGAATTCGAGTCCGCTACGTGTCGCAGCAGCTTGATCGGCGACAGCAGCACTGATCAGTTGCTAATTCAAGAACGCATGAATGTTCAAGCCGAGCTGTGGACAGTAAAACGTACAGTATACTCCACGGCGATCTTGACACGTTTCTTTGACAAGTTCAATAACTCCTTCTTGAGACGGATTCGCTCCTGATCCGCTGAGGGGGCGCCTTCCAACCCCTTGAGTTTGTTCTTGCTGGTCACTACGGGCCCTCGCATGAGATATCATCTAGCATGAGGACGGTTGAAATACCAATCTTGGCCTTGATAGTTGCCAAATGTTTCTGTGTATTGACCACTTTATTCTTTCGAGCACTCAGAGCGTCCTTGAACGAAACTCAGCAAAACAACGTTACCAACAAAAGGGTGACCTACGAATTTCTTTTTGAACTCAGCATCCTCCGCCCTGATCTTTCGTTCCTCTGTAGCGAGGGTATCGCCGCTTCCATTGATGGCCTCCAGGGCCTGCCTCGCTTCTTGAATGATTTGATCCAGGCGCTGCTTGACCTCGGGATCAACTACAGCCACATCAGGTTTCATTGCTCGTCAAGAAACGCGAGATAGCTCACTTGCACTGCTGACGAGATTGCGAGCCTCACGGACTTCACGCGTCATGTTCTGTGCGGCGCGTTTCCCGTAGCGTGAGCGTTGGACAATGTTGACCACCTTTCCAGCGACGAAGGTGGCACCACCACCCTCACCACCCTCTCCACGCGGACCAAAGCGCGAGACAGCATCCATAGCTTTGCCTACGTCGACCCTTGAACCATCAAGGGCGATAGCCTGTAAGAAATGTAGATGGCCGACGCCATAAAAAAAACAAGACAACCAACCGTACGATGCAAATTTATTTCCCGCGTCAGATACCACAACAGGCCATCAGGGCAGCTGATTTTATCGATGGCATAGGTATCAAAATTGAGACTGCTGAGCTATTCGGGGAATTAGAAACGTCCCAAAAGGGGGGATCTCGTGACGGACCTCCGCATTACTCATCGGTGGGCCCATATGATCAACCTTGGGACGAAACCATGTATTGACTCTTGCACCCTTCTTCAAACCCGCCTCGTTTGAATCATTCAAACAACGATTGAGTACCTCGTAGTCTTCTTCGCATTGTGCGACAAACGTCTTGAACGAACAAGCGTCAGGGTTCGACACAGCTGAGACATAGGTGGTTATTTACCTTGAGTTGGTTCACATTGAAGCATGCCTCCACTGAGTTCGTGAACCTCTTGTCGGGTATACTACAACAAATCATGGGCGGCTCGAACACCTCCATCTTGAACTTGTTTTGATTGTTGCGAAGCCACGCAACTGCTTCCGCATGGTTTGGGTCCCATTTGCGAAGGTTCTCGAGCTTCCGATGGCGCTCGTCGTCCAACTTTTGCAGCCTGACGCCGAAGCGATGAGAAGACGGAATAAAAATCCATATCGCTTACTGGCTCATAGCCTCGTCGATTTTAGCTTTTTCGGCAGCCGATGCGTCAATATTAGTCTTTTGACGTTCTTGGAGCTCTTCCATTCGCAGCTTTATACGGGTATTCTCCGCGCCCAACTGGCGCTAATTTACGGTCATCGTGTCACCAACTAGAATGTAGTTGAAGGATAACAACATACAAGTCCATTACTTATCTCATCTAGATCTTCCAGCTCAGGGGGATTATCGATCTCATCTTGCATCTTCTTGATTTGATTCTCGAGGTCCTTGATCTTCTTTGCACGGTCCTTTTCAGCACGCTTCAATCCGTCGAGTTTGTTAGTGATTTCCTCCGCGTCGTTTTCCTGCAGGGATATAAAATATCCGTTACGCAGAGGGTGATGCACGTGACACGAACAAGCTTGTCACTCTGCTGCCATCTTGTCTTCATCTGCTGGAACTTTGCCCTGGACGCACTTTTCTTCTTCTCGCGAGCTTTTTCAAACTCCTTATATTGGGCGGCCAATTGTCTAACAAGCAATGCATGATCGGGTCACGCCAGCGAAACGCAAACTTACTCGCGTTTCGCGTGCACAGGAGCGTTTCTGTCTCTAAGTTCTGCAACACGTGCATGGAGTTCGCGCTGGCGTTCTTTGGCTTGTGCGTAACGCTCCTTCGCCTCGTGATATTCGTTAACTGGGATCAAAATTTCCAATATAGAGATCTAGCGAATTGTTAATGTGAGGAAGATCTACTCCATTAAACGAAATATACTTCTCTCTCGATCCGCTGACGTTCTCGGAACCGCGCCACATCCCGCTCAAGTTGAGCATTTCGCTCTTCCATAACTCGGAGCGATTCTTGTTCCTCTTTGATCCGCTGCGACGAATACGTCAACAGACTCGATCAACATTGGTGCATAGTAGATGTGCATCACCTCTTGTACAACTTTGAGCTCCTTACCAGAAACGATCAAGGTATCATGCCACTTTGTTAAGCTCGTGTCCCCCGCAGCTCGTTGCGTCTCCCTAAGCAACTGCTGAGGAGTCATCTGCGCAAACTCAGAGACTTTATCTTGAGGGAGGAAAGAGCTAGATGCCATATATGCGCTCAGTATACAACCTAATGTGAGCACAATATCCAATTACCAAAGATTACCAACTTGAACATTTAGCTTCGCCATGCGATTGGATATTTCTTTACCAGTAGTCTGCTGACCATTCAGAGTGAACGTAGATGCCCTCGTCTTCGCGCTGAGGTTGCGCCGAACAACAAGGTTCTGCTCGCCTTGGGCTCCCTTCAGCTCGATTTCAATGTAACCTGTTTCCTTGTCGTTTTTGACAAAAGAGCTGATCTCGCTCGCACGACCTAAGACCTAGAAACGCATTAGTTCATGATCCGAGCCTCAAGAGCAAGGGCAGACTTACACTGGGAGACCAATTCAGACCAAGACAGATTGCACATGCAATACTACTCTTTCCAGTGCCGTTGGGACCAAGGATCATATTAAGATATGGGCCCGGTGTGAACTCTACAAAATCATAGGTGACAAAGTTCTGCAACTGGATACGGACGATAGATCCGGGAATGTAGCTACAAGGATAAATGCATGCCTTGCCACTGAAGACGATGGACTTACCCATCATCGCCCCTGGGGAGCGTTTGGACGCGTTCGCGTTCTACCTTTGGGCTCACAGGAACGGAGGCGCCGACTGAGTTGACTCTTGCACGCTTGTGGCCCCTGGGCGTTCCCTCGCCTTCATCTTCATTGGCATCCTCCTCAGGCTCTTGATCCTCGTTGTATTGATCAATCCCATTCGTTTCCTCGCCGTTGGGCTGGGAGGGCTCCTGTGCCTCGTCTTCTTCGTCGGACTCAACGCGTCGTGCTTTGCCCTTTTTGGTGTTCTCCTGTTTGACCTTGACTTCTTTTCCCCGTACGCTTTTCCCGACGATCTCCCCGAGAGTGTCGTCGTCGCTGTCGACGGTAGCGGTGCGCGTGCGACGCGTCATGGTTGTGGTGACGGAAACGAAATCAAGGAACCTGCAAAAGCGCGCGCCGTAATGCCACTCTAGGGCAGGTTCTTTCGAGTCACGGCCCGTTTACCGGCTCATTGCTTCAAGCGCGCATGAGCATTCGTAGACAGAGCACCGCACACGATCTTGCAACCCTCCGACTACATCCAGACGGATCGCGCGTTCAGCAGTCCTCCGTGAACTCGAGGAAACGCACGGCTGGATCGACGGTCGTAGATCCCAGAGGAAACTGGATCGCTAAAGATGCAGGAGGAAAGGACTCGGTCAAGACACGGAGAAACATCGGCGTACGCACCGACGATGTGGAACGCGAGTTCGTCGATCTTTCCGGCGGCGAGGATGCTCACAGCAAGGGAAAAGAACGCGCGCGCGATAACCAATCTCCAGAAGGCGCGTTACAAGAGGAACGGTTAAACACGCGGACTAGACAGCGCCTCTCCTTTATGCACGATCTCAGTTTCTTAGACCCACCCCCGGTCTCTGTTTCATCTCTCGAGCCAGATAAATCAATCGTCTCTTTTCCAGATCCAGCACCTGTGAGTCCTACCGTTCTTGGCGTGACAACCCTCTGACATCACTCAAGGACTTATTGAAGTCAATTCACCATTTTGCTAGCTGTTTTTATCGCGAGAGGGGTCAGTTATTTGATAGTAGCAGAGACTATCGCGGAAAGAAAAAGGAAAGGAAGCAAATGCAAGGAAACGTCCACATCATTTCCGCCAATACTCGTGAACACCAGAGCACCACCCCAGAAACTGAGCACTCGGAAACAGAGGACGATTCCACCGAAGAAGATGAAAATGAGAACGAGGTCATGGATGTCGAGGAAGCTGAGAGAGAAGGGCTCCAGAATAAAGCCGAGCCGCACAGGAAAGATATGTACAAAGCTTTTGATGGCTCCGCTCTCATGGCCATAGGTCAGTGGAGGATCCTTTCTTCGAAATTTGACTTGACAGATGGCAGGCGTTGTGTTGCAGGAATATGTAGCGTATACGTTCTCGTCAGGGTCTCGTGATTCAGACGATGCCCAGAGTCCTAAGCGGAGAAGAACCGAGGAGGATAACTCTTGCTAAGACGGAGACCAAGGCAATTGCCTGCATATATATTATCCAAAACATAAGGGACGCGCACAACAGAATGAATGCTACCGAGACGATGATGAGGATGCCTTGTTATTGCGGTCAAGCTTCTTAATGTAGTCGTCCGTTAGAGTGCCATCCTCCCACCGCTTTAGAATATTATCCCCATAAATCCCAGGGTTTGGTCCACCGAATACCTTGAGTCGTGCCATACGCCGGTCTCGTAGCTTGTTCTTGGGCAACATACCTGAGACAGCATGGTATATGATCTAGAGGAAGTACAGTCATTCCAGATATTCAAACTTCAGTGGAGAAAGAATGTACCTCATTTGGCTTCTTTTCCATCATAGTCTGATAAGGCGTTTCTTTGAGACCACCAGGGTACATGGTATGCTTGCGGTAAACGAGCTGCTCGTCTTTCCTTCCAGAAACCTTGATATTCCGTGCATTGGTCACTACGACATAGTCGCCACAATCCACTGAACAACCATCAAACCAGAATGCAACGACACGAGACAAACAACACTTGCCCCCCTTGTCGTATATTGGCTTATGCTTGCCCATGAGCACAAGCGCAATTCTCTCTGCAAGTTTTCCTAGCACCCGGTCGGATGCGTTAACATGGTGCCAAACCCGAGCATAAGCAAGCGCAGTCTGTCATATTTTTTTGGTCAAGTTCTGGTCTCAGCAGCTGGCGCAAAAGACATACGTTACCAACAGCTTGCGACATCTTCAAAGTTAGGACGCGAATTTCAGCAGGGACATGTGACACTTTACAAAGTTTATGTAATCACACAAATAGGGTAACAATTGTATTCACTTCCTTCTACCAGACCTGCCTACGGCCAGACCACATAGAAAGTGAATTCTGTATGCATACGACCTTGACGATATTAGAATGCTTGAAATTCTAGATACCCCGTCTTTCAGTGTTGTTTCATGTGTGGCTTATTCACGCCGGACAACAACTGTCTCCGCCAGACTTGCCTCCAGGGCATCACGCGTCTCAGTCTCTACATGCTCATGCGGCACTCCGACATCAATGAGACCAGGCTCTCCCGGTCTGCTGTCATCCTCAAACACTGGAGATATTTATGAGAAAATTGTCAGCCATCTGAGCCAGTCCCACTCACAGAACGTCAGCTCCTCCAATGTGCGACCAGCCGTCTCCGGAAACATGAGGTAGACAAACACGACCTCAAAAGCGACCCACACGCAATAGCTGAGTCCTGTTCAGTGCCAGCGCTCGCATCCCCGAAGAACGACTTACAAGATGTACCATTTCCAGCCTGTTATTATCCCATCACCTGGATCAGAGCGGAGACTGAACCAAGCAGATAATGAACGCACCTAGGATATCGAGACCAATAGGATTCATGAACTGGTTGAAGAACGCTCCGCCACGGGTCCACCATTGGAAGATGGAGAGTCCCCAGGCACGGGCATGGAAAGGAAACAATTCCACCAGGAAGGCTGTATATATTCGGTCTCAAACAGAGCATTGACCGGTGGCGGATAACCAGAAACTCACGATAAGTCAATGAAGTGAAAGCGAGGTTGTAAGCCGGACTATGCAGGAAAATAAGACTGTAGATTGCAAAGTGAGAATCGAAATGCAAGGCTCCCTACTACATGGACACTTACCCAATCACAACCTGGCTTGCAAGTTTACTGTGAGTATTTGAATACACTGCACTCGCTGCGGTCCACGCAATGAAAAAAACAAGGAGCGAAAGAGTGCACATCTACATATATGTTTAGTAGAATGACGTACCAAATAGTATGTTACCTACCAAGAACATCCTCCGTCGTGGGTATCGTGGTACAATTAATGCAAAGATTGTACCATTAATAAGACCCCAGGAAAATTTTGCCAAGTTGACGATATTCTTTGTTCGGTGATCATGAACACCGACGCTGTCTAAGATCAAGGCAAGAAAATGTCTGAAATGAGATAAGCGGAAGGTCTACACTGGAGCTACGAGGCAACTTACGAAATCAGGCCAGTTCCACTCCATTGGCTAAACAGGGCTAGGAAGGATGCGATGACAATCCGCTTTCGCATCCCTGACGTCGACAATAGGTCCTTTCGGCTTGTCTTGGCATTCCTAAGCTCAAATCCCAGCGTTTGTTCAATCTGAGTGTATTCCGCCTTGACGAATTCAGATTCACTATCTCCTTCAGCATGGTATTTCACGAGGACAGCATATGCTTCATCTTGCCTGCCCTTTGAAATGAGCCAACGAGGAGACTCTGGGAAGAAACAAATAAGGGAGGCTTGAAGCAAACTCGGGACTATTTGAAGAAGGGAAGGGATTCTCCACGCCCAATTGTTGGGAATAGCAAATGTACCGAGGGTTACCCCAGCGGCTGCCACAGCGCCTAGGAGGAGTTAGATTAAAGCCATCCTGTCAACCATCATGCTTACCAACATAATAAACTGTGTTCATGATAGCCCCCGTGACCGCCCGCTCCTTTGGATGTGACAACTCTTTACACTATTTCAGGGTTAATGAAAACGATCGAGACATTATGTCATACCTCCAACAAAAGCAAGAGCAGCCACGAGGGCAAAGACAAGTCCAATTCCTGAGATGAAGCGTGCAACGATAAACATCGAGACTATAGGATAAAGAGAGCTGTTTGAGGTACCGAGGTTTACATGTTGGCCACTTACGGTTCACAGCAGTTCCCTGTAAAATTCCACCTATTACTGATATTATACTTCCAAACAGCATCGAATACCGCCTTCCAAGCCTATCGGCAACGAGGGGGACAAAGGGAGCGGAGACAAAGGCACCGATAGCGAATGAGGCAGCAACCAGACCCAGCAAGGCAGAACGTGGGTGATGATAGTCTGGGATGCAATTCACGCCTGCACGATAGCGCTGAGAGACGCCTCACATTCGATCCACGAAGGTACGGCTTGCAGAGCATTCATCATGGCTTGATCAAAGCTTTCTTCACGTCAACAGAGCGACAGAGTTGGACATACGAATACTTACCCAGAAACTAGCTCTGCCGCGAAACAGGTTGGAAACATCAAGAGATATAGGAATCGGAGGTTGGGCTTCCTATACCAGGGGACTACGTCTTGCTGCGCAAGGCGAGAGACGATCGCATTGTTGCTCTCCAGCTGTGCGTAGCTGCCATCTCTACTCCGTTGTGAGGCCATTCCAAAGGGAGCTGTAAAAAAGAAGACCACCAACGTGTACTTATCAATGAGTTGGCAACTCAGGGTCCGAGGGGGCGTGGAAAATGCCCCAAAACTGAACAGAACAGAGTAACAACTGTATGGAATGCGGGACAACCGTGCTCGTTTAGACGGCGCCACGGCGGCAGAAGCCTACTCCAATTGGTAAATGGGCCACTGCAGACCCCGTACACTGTTAACATCAATTTTACATGGCAACAAGATGATTGTTCGTCGGCATGATAGTAACATAGTTGTACATGAATGTAACTACGAGCCGAATTCTTCCAATTGGAATCCCTGCCACTTGCAGTATCGGTTGCAAATGTGGAGTCTCGGGAACTCAGCAACGCCCTCCTCTACATTTCCTTGACTGAACAAGAGCTGGCCTTGGCTAACATCCCTGTGGTGTAGCAATCACATGTCAGCATGAAAGAACGCCCAAATGTAAAACATACGGATGCGTGAGGATTTGAGGGTCAGATAAGATACTGGTGCTACCTAGATGCAGGGAATTCAGCACGGACAGTGACCATTAAATATCATACATCCGTACCTTGATAATCAGATATATAGACTTGCCCATTGGTCCTGACGTATTGAACATGCTGTGTGAACGCCAGGAACTCTGCCGTCTCGTATCCATACTCATCAGGACTTGGGTGGGGCTGGGGGGATCCGTTGTGGATGAACTTGATGAATTCTTCTGTGCCGTTGAGCCCACCGTCACCGGCATCATGCGAGGCGTTGAATCTGATCCGCTCTTCTGCCAGGTAAACCGCACTAACTGCTAGTGAGCTATGCGCTGGTTTGGGCACACCGGCTTTCATTGGTGAATCTGGCTTATGTGCGTACGCCAACACAAGACCAGCATCGACAAAGCGTAGCGTGGGAATCTCGAAGGGAGGGGGCTCTGGAAACTCTGAGACGCAATGGTGAATGTAGTTGTACGTCATGTTGAGGAGTGCTTTTGACCAGTATAGTACGTTGGCTTCGCGGAAGAGCTGCGTTGACTCCTCTGACAGCGAAAACCGTCCGTACTTGGAGCCCGGGGCAGTATTGTCCTGGTATGGGCGCTTCAGGACAACGGGCTGGTTCAGCTGCGACCCAAGACCACAGGGCCTCAGAGGCGTAAGGTTGATTCGGGCCAGCTGTGCAGTCTTGAACTTGCCAACACCGATAATGTCATTCTTCGTGCGAGTAAGGCGGATTGTACCCGAGAAGAACTTTGCTGAGGCGTTTTGGATATCAAATGCTTCCTTGCCCTCGACGAGCTCGGAAAGATCGCAGGTGGGAATGGGGTAAAAGTCGATCGGTTCATGTTTCTGTTTCAAGACTAAACATACGTTGATTTAGCGACACAACTACCACCGTATGGCTCATTGACTTACGTAGTTGGACATTCAGGTCAGTTGCTCCCCCAGATTGGAGCGCATGACGGAGGTTCTCCGGGTCGAGGACTGCGGGAGCAGCTTGTTTCTTGTGAGGTGGCGATAGACCAGTAACACTTGTAACACTACCCGATTGGTGGTGATGGCGTTTCGTGGGAGCATGGGATGCTGCAGCGTTAAAGTCTGGCGTCTGATGGTTGGACCGTTCAATGTCGTCTGAGATGGACCTGTCAAAAAGACTGCTGCCGAACGAAGCATTGGCAGCCGGTTTCATGACTGGGGATACTGGCAAGACGGAAGTAGGCTTGGGGAGCAGAGATGTCATGGCTGACGGATGACGTTCGGAATGCCCAGAAATGGGCCTGGGTGGCTCAAGTGGATTGGTGTTGGCCGTAGTGGCCACGGTCTCAAGCTCGTTTATGAACGCCTCTAACTCAGCCCACTGTTTCTCCGGTACAACGACATGAAGGCTGAATTGCTTGGTTTTGAAGACCGTCGCTTTCGAGTTCTTGCGAGTGCTTGGTTGAAGGCATTTATTGTAGAAGTAGGGTTTGTTATTGGGATGACGTGATAGGTCAACCCACTTTGCGTCTCGGACGATGAACTCGGACTCGCGCCATGGAAATTGTGGGCAGTATTCCTTTATCCTGGGTACGACTGTCTCAAGCGCAATGCTGACTAGCTCAGATGGAGTCAAATATGCGTCGATTTCCTCACGTCCTTCACATATACTCTGTAACTTGTATTTGAACATGTAGCTGCGGCGACAAATGGTAACTTTGACTTACACCAATAGGATTCCCTCCGAGTCCCCTTTTCCCACCTGCACATTCATACAACGCTGTGATATAGAGCGAGATTGTTTCCACAGGTACAGCCTGATGGGCGAGACGTGCCCAATGCCCACGCTGTGCAGCATATTGTACGTGTTGTTCACCATAGCCAGTAGAGCGAACTGGAAGGGGTGCCGTACCGACTGAGGGGTGTGCCCATGCTGATGGCACTTCGATACGAGGCCCATTGGCTGGAGGGGGGAGAGGTGGAAAGCGACCCACTGGGTTTGAGAGCATGTGGTCGACACCTAGGCCAGGCATAGCAACAACGGCAGGCGGGTTTACCGAAGCTGAAATAGCAAGTGCTCAGAACCAGGAATATTTGAGTAAGAGATAACTCACAGCGAGATTGGGCAGCACTGACGGACTGGCGAATGGCTTGCGGATCCGGAAGGGCTGTTGAGAACTGAGTGTCATTGTGAAATCAAAGTTGCAGGTACTCACCTGGGTTACGACGCATAGTGGTGGCAGGCTTCTTCTGGTAGTACGCATAGCATTTGCTACACACAAACCGGCCGGACTGACCATGGTCCATAGTAGCGATATAGTGACAGGGTTCACCCACACGGATGAGCACATTGCAGACAGGGCGCTGGCAACGTCGTTCCTCACTGGCAAAAGCATCCTCCGTGAACTGAGTGACAAGCGGGTTGGACATGATCTGAGGATGACTCAATGAGCATGTCATGAGCTGACGTTGCTGCTTAAATAGGTCAAGCTACCAATCAACGCATCCATGGAAAGTCAATGTCATACTGACCTAAACAGCGCCAACTTGGATGTCGCAGGGCTGGAATAACTTTGCTGAATAAACCGGGAGATAACTTGACGGGTCAGAATGCCCTATCGGTGGATCGAAGGACGATGTCAGAGGTAGTTCATGCCTAAGTTGTAGGCAAACGTTACTTATTGGTGTAGGCAGTGGCTGGTGCAGCAGATCAATACTCAGCTGCGGCATGTCGTCTTCAGTGTGGCTCGGGAAACAATTTAGTTCAGGGAAGTACCCATACAAAACAGTGGCTCACCAGCTTCATAGAACAAATAAATTCCCCCAAATGGCGCTCCTAGCGCAGAGACAAAGGGAAGGAAGCAGGGGCACAGTACTACCAGGTAGTCGCAAGTTGAATCACAGAACATGTTGACGTTGCAGAATAATTATACCCGATATGGTACATCCACCGTCTACTCGCGGCGCCCATCCTCAAAAGACCAGTGCCTTTGAGGCTCGAAGCTCATCTGTACTCCGACTCCTGGACCATGCCAAATCAGTGGAAACCCACTCGTAAGTTCCACCTCTGATACCAAATGTTTTGTACTCACAGATGCCTACAGCACCTATTGAAACTATTGAGCCACACATTCGAAAATTATGGAAGGCACGCCTCAATGACAAGGAGATCGTTGCTCAGCTTAGGAACCGAATTGACACTAACCAGTATGGCATTGGGTACGTCGTTTGCGGTGTACCTTACTTTTCTAATCTACTTGTTTACTGTTTTTAGCCTCACAAAGTTTGTTCAAATCCGCAACAAGCTCGGTCTTCGACGCACGCGCCAGCAAGCCCATACTGCCGAGAGTATTCGAGATGCAATGGTTGAACTGCGCCAAATGTATCCAAATGCTGGCATACGTGAAATGCGTAACCTTATCTTCTACGAGCACGATATGTCCGTTTCCCGGTAAGCCAGCACAGTATGTAACTACGATGCCATACTGAGTTTTGATGGCTGTATAACAGAAGGATCATGGAGCTATACTTTAGAACTTACGAGCCTCCGCATCTCTTAAGGCAGCGTAAGATTGGACGCCTGAAGCGTCGACGTTTCTGGGCGGCAGGCGTAAATGACATTTGGGCTGTTGATCAGCACGACAAGTGGCTCCGCTTTGGCCTAGCGTTACATACCGGGATCGAGCCATTCTCTGGACGCATTCTTTGGATCAAGGTCTGGCATTCGAATAGAAACCCGCAGCTTATTCTTTCGTATTATTTGGAGGTGGTGGAAGCATTTGGATGTACGTTTGAATTTTTATGTTCGTCGCATTGACCTACTTAAATGTCCAGGTGTTCCTATGGTGACCCAAAGTGATCCTGGGACAGAGAATTTCGGCATTGCGAATGCACAAACCATGCTTCGCCAAATGCATGATCCTGATCTTGCTGGATATGTTCAGCACCGTTGGATGCGGCAGAAGAAGAATATAGTACCAGAGATTGCATGGTCCCAGCTTCGAAGGCGCTTTACCCCTGGGTTTGAAATTTTACTGGATGATGGTGTCGACTCTGGCCTTTATGATCCCGACAATACTCTCCAACTGTAAGTGAACCATGGCATCGGTGCAGTAGAATTAACACAAGTCGTATTATAGGATGCTCTTTCGATGGCTCTTTATTCCTTGGCTCCAGACTGAGCTAGACCAATACCAAGATCGTCTCAACCATTCACGAAAGCGGCGTGATAAAAACAAGGTATGTCGTACTCAATTTTTGTAACACGCTAACGGTCGTTTTTTGTAGATCTTACCTCAAGGCGTCCCAGAGCTGATCCATGAGTACGCTGAAGACTATGGTGCTCTAAATTTCAAGGTATTGTACTTGTTTCATTGTCCGACACTATGTTGCATTTCTCTCACGTCACATGAACTTCCAATAGGTCACAGTGACGCCTGGTGCGGTTGAGCACGTTCGTAGACTATACATTGATGCAAACCATCCGGTGTTCAATCTTGTGCCTCCCTCCCTTGGCCACATTATTGAGGAATGTTACGCTCAGATAGGATCACCTGCTGTGCGGCGACAAACCATCTGGATGGTATACTCCCAACTTCTTATTCGGTTACAGCAACTCAACAACATTGGCCCTGTCGTCGCCATTATTGACTCTGTCGCACCACAAGATGCAGCAGTCCCACTTATGTCTGGGCTCCAAGACCTTCCAGAGAATGACTTTTACATGGGCGGTGTGGGCAATGGCCTGGGACTTCGTGAGTAGCTGGTAACAGTACAGACGGTACCCTGACTGCGAGCGTTTCTACAGAGAAAGAGCAAATCAAGGCTCTGGATGACTTTGAATGCGAGGAGCCGGACATAAATGACTCTGACGATGACAATGCCATCGATGCAGGCCCATCCCTTTGGGTAGCAAGCTTCTCTGATATTGATTCGGAGGCAGACATTGACGATATAGATGCTGGTCTTTGAGTAGAGACACAGTACCATACGTTAAATGACATTTGGAAGAATTCGGCTCGTAGTTACATTCATGTACAACTATGTTACTATCACGCCGACGAACAATCATCTTGTTGCCATGTAAAATTGATGTTAACGGTGTACGGGGTCTGCAGCGGTCTATTTACCAATTGGAGTAGGCTTCTGCCGCCGTGGCGCCGTCTAAATGAGCACGGTTGTCCCGCATTCCATACAACTGCTTCATTGCCGCATGATCTCGGCCGTTGCCAGTAGCGGGCCTCGGATAGTGGCGGTTAGGCGCGGAGTAGATGGGCAGAAAGAACCGTTTGGAGATATTCACTTCCCACTTAACGAGCGTTAGGACAGACGCTTTGACGGAACGGACACGTGTCAACCCATTCATTTTGTCAACGCATTAATACGTCTGAGCCTAGTGACTAAGCACGCTATCCCTAAACTAGCTATCCCTAGCACGAGGAAATAATAATGTATGTGTCAACTTGTAAGCCAACGTCAAACGATATGAACATGCAAAACACGTCAGATTCAGAATATATCATGTTCGAACCATCACGCATCCCAGATAAGAACACAAACTTAGAGTTTGAGTGTGAGAATGCGCCCATGAGTCATAATATGATACCGATCCATACTAGCCACGGAATGTTGCTAACGATTTCGCCGAGTGTTTCAGAAGGGCATGTTCTATTCGCAACTCAAGACCGGACAACGCCGTGGTCCAGCGCTAGCAATCGTTCTTTCTCGCGGCTTTGATCAAGTCGGATGCCTAGAACAGAGGATTTAGTATATCACATGATATGGGCGTCATACGTTCACCTTTTCCCCAATGGCATACGCAGTGTCGAGCAAATGTGCACCAATTTGGAGTGGGATGATGGACGTGTCTGCAACGCGCACATTTTGCGTCCCACTGTACACGTTGTAGCAAACAATCAACGGACGAGAAACCCGCAACTTACTAGATACGCAGTTGCTCGTCGACTACACCACCAAGTGGTTCGGGCCCCATTGATGCTGTACCTGCACACTAATAAGAGACATGAGAGGAAGAATCTCAGAAGGCACTACACACCGATGGGATGTTGAGTAGAACCAAGGTACTGGCGTACGTATCTCTCAAAGTCGGCTTCTGTTTGGACTTCTGGACCAGGCGTACTCGGGGAAACAATCACATCTTTAAGCGGTGCCGTCTCCGAGAGCCTGCGCACAAACTGTGCTGCTTTTGTCAAGATCTTGGTGTCTTGGCTCACATGTTCAGATCGGCGAACATCGGAGGAGAGAAAGATGATCTCACCGAATGAATTATTCAAGTAATTTAGGTTGATAGTGGGGGCTTCTAGTGGGTTGGGAGATGCGATGTGCTATGAACGCACCGTCAGATTTAAAAGCTTAGGTGGAGACAAACATACCACAGAACCGCGTGCGACAGGGTGCTGCAAGGGGTTTAGCAACAATGGAAGAGTGGGTAATGCCTTTACGTACAGGCAGACACACCATCAGGGTGATATAGGACGTGTTTTCTTTTGGTTCAGAGACAAAGACCTTCGGGATCATGATAAGCTCCATGTCACCGATCCCATCGTGTTTCAAATATTCTCTTTGAATCTCCAACTGTCGTTTGTAAAACAAGTCGCTTGTTCTGGAAATTTCACCCTCCAGCTCTCTCTGCAGTTCTTCCACTTCTTCTGTCGTCATAAAGTTCTTCAGCTTGATGAAACCGTATGCGGAGACCGTTGTAGCGTACAGCCCAGTCTTCTTTTCACAGCTGGCGAACAACACTGGGTTAGCGAGAAATTGTTGACAGGCCGATACAAGTCCTAACTATTCTTTCCACTGTTCTTGCTGATACGTAGGATCGTTTCGTAGCCGATCTGTAAAGTGTCGACCGCATACGCCGCAAACACCAAGACAAGGCTCACCTAACGTGAACACACCATCTTTGACTATAAAGTCGGAGGTTAAATTTGGGTGTTCTTGCAGGTTCTCACCAACAGTAGGAAGATCGACAACTGTTGGGATGTCAAACTGTGAGAGTATGGCGCGGTTACCAATACCACTAAGCTCGAGGAGTCTGGGAGTGTTGTAGGCGCCTATGTATGCGGTCATCGAGACGGGCTTCTGGAACATTGGCAACTCACCAGCAGACACAATTATCTCCCTGCCGACATTTAAATCAATAGACGAGGGTGATTTTGCTGGGTAGATCCAGTCAACACCTGTCAAACATGTCACTCCAATTGCCCTGACACTCTGACTAGTGCTGTTGGAATCAAACAAGATCCTTCCTGCGCATACACCATGTAAGATGACCACGTTCTTCTGAGGTAGGACAGACTCTGGCTTCTGCAAATAGGCATTGGCAGCGTAGGATCTTATCCCTTGCTCTCGGTCCACTGCTGTATCAATATTAAACATGCCGGTCGAGTCACCATAACCCTAGCCATATACATCAACTCTATAGTTTCATGATCGACCAAGATAGTACGAACCGGAGATCTATTCGTCTGAATGTCGAATTTGAGGGTTGCTTCGATTGTCGGCTTCAGCAGACTAGTATAGACGGTGTTATGCGTGGAGTGCACTGGTCCAGAATGCCCACGAAATTCTGATTCTCTTCGACGTGCTTTTTCGTCTTCTTCCTTCGTAATCCCTGGAAATATTTGATCTGTTCCCCATGTGTATGTTTCGTAGTGCTCTTCCGCTTTAAAATATGGAAGGAGGCTGTGCCAATTCCATCCAGAACCAAATTCTTCCCATGCATCGTACTCTGTACTAGAGGCGCGCATTCTGACAAGAAAATTGATCCCACTCGACCCTCCAAGTAATCGCCCACTATAGACAATGTAGAGAATGAGTCACATTTGTGAGTCAATGTGGGGAACACATACGCATAACAGCGTAATTGGCGATCATTCAAATACGGTTGGGGGACCTGGGGCAACAATCAATGGAGTCGCTGGTCGTCACGGGAAACGTACCGATTGATAACTCCAATCACAATCTTTCCTTGGTGCCCCGAATAATCCTAGATCAATCATGGTAAAAAAAAACGCAACTCTCCACAAAATAACAGACCCGGAACATCCTGGAGATCGCATACTCAGCAATGGGTGACGCCGTTATGGTGGTGCAACCTACAATCTCGGCATTTTTATGATATAGTCCGGCTTCAATCACGCATACATACTGTCCAGGCCCCAAGTCTTCTGCTAACCTAAGGAGAGCAGTAAATCTCTCTCGGGTTGAAGGAACGAGAGGATTTTAACCTAGACGCAAGTGCCAAACCAGCAGTTCCACCGCCTGACAACATATTAGGAACAATGTGGTATTGACCACGAGCACTTACCAATTACGATGTACTCAAAAGAAGGCGTGGTATCGGGATCCTGAATTATTTCCAAGTCTTTCAGAATAGTCAGGATACTCTCGCGCGTCTGTGGGACACTTTTTTCCGCAGGAAAGGAAGGATCAAGACGGTCGGGAGACATGGTTGACGAGTTTCTCTGAGCCTGTTGTATGGGGCAGCCGAGCTTTTTATCGCATATAGTTTGAAAGCTCCACCGAAAGTGGAATTACACAGGTTCTCGGTTCATCGAACAGCCGAGATGATCTAGAGACCTAATTTTGGAAGACGGTAGTAGTATGAGCACGAAGGACTCGTTTGACATTGGTAGGATTAAGGATTGGGATCTAACGAGTCCTCGTCGGCATTGGCATCGTGATTCACACTCGTTTCTGCGCATGCAGAGTCAGTATTTACCAACAGATTTCGCGAACAACACTCACCGGGATTACTACCAAGTGGTCAAGCGAATTGGTATCAGAATGACATGCTGTACGAGTACGACGTGACACTTCCCTATGTGCCTAAAATTTACTACTGTTTAATTAGGCTGTCGATCTTTTCTCAAGTCGATAGAGCCTTTGGATGATTTACTATGCTCCACTACAACGGAAGGCTCGCATCTCAAACGCTCGGTTCAAAGCCCCACTGGGTCAAGCTTTCGTAATTTACAGCCCCATACTAGCCTACGCGAACAGAAGTGTACCGCCAGACCTCGCTAGCCACTGCACAGGTTGTTGGACAGTGACTAATACCGATGGTTCTCCAGCAATTTGGATGACCAAGATAACGTGTGGCCGAGTTGTACGTTGGTATAAAAGCAGGTTTGAGGTTGTACAGATATGATAGAACGATAAATACGTGGGCAGGCTATGGCTTTTTCCCTCGACGCTTGCTGGGGGTCTTTTGACCACTGACAACAGTAGCCTTCGCTTCTGCTTTTGGTGTGATGGGCGTGGGCGGAGTTGTGGCTTGTTTCGGAATTGGCTTTGGATTCGCTTTCGGCTGGACCCTTGGCTTGTGGAGGATGTTGATGAGGACGGTTGCCGCGCCTCCACTTATCACATACATCAACCACTTGGGAACTAGGACAAGGTAGCTGTAAACCTTGGCCCAACCGTGCGCAAGGTAGTCAAGCACCCATTCTCTATCACCCAAGTGAGTTCTCAGAAGACATGTCAAATGAAAATCACGCCAACCTATCCCCTCCGGGGCCATACACTGATTGCCAGTGCTCCTTGTAACGCCATCCTTCTTCTTTGAGAAATTGGTACAAGACTTCAGCAGTGAGTCGAATCTGGCCTGCTCTGTAAAATCTGAGTGTCTTCCCTCGATCTTTCAGTATAACGAGCGTAGGTGGACTGGGGAAATGGCTGAGCAAAGCAGGCAGCAGCGGGTACTCATGCACGTACGACCACACAGCCCATTTAGTGGTGATGACGGTGACATCCAGGTAGTCAATCCTCCCAAATCGAACATGTTCCAGGTCACCTTTTTCGAGGGTATAGTTGTATGTTGCATCAAAGGACTCGTCCACTATCTTGGAAATACCTTCTGGTTGTCCCGCTGTACAAGTTCTACGACATACTCTGTTGACATGACTTGAAAGCGAGAGAGTGGCTTACATTATAATGAACCAGACCCGCTCCTCCTCCTCCTCTGGTGTCATTTCCTCGTTTACAATTAGATCCGCATAGTTCGAGTCTGTAATTAAAGGAATACGTTCATCCCAGACCATAGGTGGTGTCCCGGTAAAATTGAGACCAATAGCTGAAGAGAGCGCCGAGAGAGGGCCGCCGGTCACCAGATTGTCGAGGAACGAAGACAGGGTTTTACCACGTCTTCCCGTGTCCGTTGACTGGGGTGCCTGGGGCTGGGCATCGACAGATAGTGTTGGTACTGGCTGTCCAGGAGTCCATCCAGCAGAGAAAAACTGCGCATGGGTAAACCCAGATACGATGAGCAGGGTCGATACAAGCAGCGACTTCATGATGGTCGCAGAACAAAAACAACAAAGTACTACTACGTGTCACCTGTGCCTGATCTTAATGAAGTCCAGTTACACGGTGCGCAGTGACTGCGATTCATTTCATTTCATTGCATAGCCCGGTAGTTCCAGAAGTAGGAACAGTTTCAAGTTTGTGAACCGTCAAATTAGGCTGTGGTAGTTGTAAGGCAAAGACCTTCATCAGCATCGCCTGTAGCTTAGCGAGGCCAACACCACCAGCACGGAGTATCCGACAACCACTCGGTGGCACCAGAAATGCCTACAAGAACACTTGACAGCCTGGTCTGGCATCGTCTCTTGTTTCTGTTCCTAACATTCGGGAGTACCCAGGCGATACCAACTGAGAGTGAGTGTTGTTCGTCGGCCAGGTAGACTCTCATTCACACCTGGCTGTAGTTCCTTCAGCCGCGTCGTTCTACGTCCCAAGCCTTCCTGGCTTGCACCAAGATCCAACCCACCCGCTACACATATACGCAGGTCACATCCTCTCCGACCCGAATGCGTCGTCCGCAACCAGCCTCGACGTACTCTCTCATCTGTTTTTTATCATGGTAAAGGCACGGCGGGCGGCCGACAAAGAGCGCTTGATGTTTTGGTTCAATGTGAGTTTGTGAAACGCGCGTGTATCACTGCTGAGATGAGTTGTGTTCTGAGTAGGGTGGACCGGGGTGTTCGTCCTTTGACGGGCTTATGATGGAGGTTGGTCCATGGAGGGTAGACGGACAGGGCGGGTTGAAAACTGTCGAAGGAGATTGGGAAGAGTACACCACCATGGTCTACAGTGCGACTTGGCATTCCCTTTCCATTGACCTGACCCTCACCCTCGGATAGTTGACCAGCCCGCAGGGACGGGTTTGTCATATACGAGCACGAATCACTATATACATACATTAGAAGAGGTATAGACTCCTTTGCATTTTCGCCCCTGCTGATAGTTCTTTACAGGCCTCGGACCAAGTAATTCAATTTCTCAGGACTTTTTATCAGGTTTTTCCAGAGTATCTGTCAGTGGATGTCAGTCTTTTTTTGCTTGATACCGCTGTCAGATGATGACGACCAGCAGACATACCTTGGCGGTGAAAGTTACGCAGGACAATATATCCCTTATTTTGGTATTATGTCCGATTCAAAGTTTTATTCGCCTCTCAGCTGATGACCTGCACGTAGCGGACTCAATTCTTACATCGGGCCTCAACATCCCGTTACGTGGTGCTGCAATCGGAAATGGCTGGATCGATGGTCGTAGCCAATATCCTGCTTATCTTGAGTTTGCGACAACGCATGGTATCGTTGACGCGCAATCGCAGGTATGTCTCAACTTGGCGCTTCCACGTGTGATTGAATGGTAACAGATCTAAAAGGAATACAGAGATAGAAAATTGGACCTAGATGAATGTCTCGCTCAATTCGACGTTGTAACCCCAGAAGCGATAAATATTGATGTCTGTGAGAAGTTCGAAAACGATATCATCTTGTCGAAGACTCAGGCGTAGGTGCAGATTCTGGTTCCATCTAATCATATTCATCATAACACGTAGCGTGGACGGGACGATGAAGTGCTTGAATGTCTACGACGTGCGGTTGGACGACGAATGGCCAGCATGTGGTATGAATTGGCCACCAGACCTCAAGGATATTGCACCGTATCTTGGGGTGCGTGCTTAACATTGGCGCCACATCGTTATTCAACCGCGTCTATACTCATAGCGTCAAGATGTAGTTAGAGCTCTACATGCTACGGGCAAACCCGAGAGTTGGGTAGAATGCCACAGCCGCGTGAACTCTGAGATGCAAGTCGGACGCTCGCCATCCTCAATCACGCTTCTACCAAGTGTCATTGAACGGATCCCTATACTGTTATTCGCAGGTGACCAGGATTACATATGTAATTACATTGGCATCGAGAAAATGATCGATGCTATGACATGGAACGGCGAGAAAGGTTTTGGTGTGAGTTCACAATCATTCTTGCCTATGGACCGACTCGAGTTGGCTAATGTAACATTGTTTATGCTTAGGCTGCACCAGCCGAACCATGGACTGTAAGCGGAGTACCAGCTGGGACGTGGATATCTTCACGGAACCTCACCTATGTCAAGGTATGGACTTCTATTATACGATGACCATCTCGATAAGTTTCTGCACGCAGGTTTTCAATGCATCCCACATGGTGCCGTACGACCTTCCTGAGGTTGCCCACGATATGATTCTCCGTTTTATGGGCGTAGATTTCTCAGCTATCCTCGAGGGATCGGCGCATATACCGAGCAGTGTCGGCGACGACGTCAAGCCCGCCTTCACGGACGACGAGAGTCTCCCAACCTCACCCCACTCACCAGGGGAAATGCCTGAAGAAACAACAGCAGGATGGCAAGGTGAACGTGTTCTGTTCGTGGCGGTTCCTTTGCTGAGAATAACGTGATGTGTGTCACCAGCGTATTATAGCGCAGGTTCGGCTGTGCTCGTCTTTTTACTCTTCGCCGTCGTCGTTGGCGTTTGTATATGGTACCGACTTCGCAAAAGGCGTATCCAGCTCCTTCAAAAGGGTGAAAATATACCCCTTCAGGCTACTTTCGAAGCGGACGCGGATGAGCTGGACTTTGAACATGTTCGACTAAAAAGAAAGGGAAAGGAGCGAGCAACGGAGGGCGATGAGGGAACACCCATCTTTGAGGTGGGTGAAGTGGATGAGGATTAGCACACGTCTCCAAGGCACTACAAGACTACGGGTAGCTGGGAGGGAAAAAGGGCTTGATTATCGAATACAACTGAGATTGACTTTAACACCGTGATTAATTTACATTTGGATTTCTCCAATGATAACAGCATCCGCCCATTCTCCGACTTGCAGTTGCGACGGGCCACCTTCCTGGAGTGCCGGCAACTGCACAAGCGCATTGGCCCCACTAAGACTTGCAACACGACTCGACCGCTGACCTCCTGTGCTGTAGGCCTTGAGGCCCTCCGGAGTGGCCCTTACGACGACGCGATGGAACTCAACTCTGGAATCGAGGCGCATTGGAGTTTGAATCTACCCAGCGTAAATGTTGCAACCCATCACGTCACGATAAGAAACGTCACACGACTCACCTGTACTTTGACACGCGGGGCCTGACACCTTTGGATCGACCACCCGCCCAGTTTCCTGAGCGCAGGCACCACAAATACATGGAACGCCACGAGCGCTGACGCCGGGTTTCCAGGAAGCGCAAAGAGGAACTTGCGCGCTCCTTGCTGTTCGGGTATAGGTATGCTCGCAAACGTCGTCGGCTTGCCTGGTTTTACCGACACGCGGCCAAAATGGATCGTGCCCTCGAACCGCCGCTCAATGACAGGCTTGACGAGGTCGCTGGAGCCCATGGAGGTGCCGCCCGTAGTGAGTAGCAGGTCTGCCTCTTGAAGCCCTTTGCGGATGGCTTGGACGTGTGCATCAACCCTAGAACGACCCTTCAATCGTCTAGTCACCTCGAGAGTGAGAATCTTGGCCTTACTCGTCGGGTACTATTCCGAGATCGACGATCGTGTATCCCATGCCTTCCAGTGTCGCTTGCAGTGAGGGACGATTGGTGTCATATATCCCTCCCCATCCATCACCGGGAAGCGGATTTGGTGATTGCAGATCTAAAATCTCGTTACCCGTGCTCAAAAGGGCCACCACAGGTTTCCGTCGGACTTTGACCTAGATACCATATTGTTCAACAGGAAAAGTAAAACGGACAATATCACACAGCTAACCTCTCTTTGTCCGACGAATGCCAGTGTGCCAAGTTCGCCTCCTAGGCTCGTAATCACGTCTTCTTTTTTCAATACCAAATCTCCAGTCCGTACGTCCGAACCCACGAGTCTCACGTTCTCGCCCTTGGATACCTCTACCAGTGTCTTTACCTGACTTTCTTCGACATCTTCTCCGCCTGCGTCTTTAATGGCTGACACAAGCTCTGTGTCTTCTACCATGATAACGGCGTCCGTCCCAACAGGGAGCGGTCCCCCTGTGTTGATGCGGAATATAGACCCATGCGGAATCTCTTCTGAAGGTATAGCTGTTTTCCAGGTCAATACATTATAAACACCAGGAGGATCAGAAGCTATCAACTTGGAATGTTACAGACGGTTCTAATATCTAGTGGATGGATGCCTTACATCGAAGTGCATAGCCATCTACGTTGGTGGTATGTGAATATGGCACGTTTTGAGCGGCGAATACGTCTTGTGCGAGCACGTGTCCTGCGAGGGCTGGGGTGACCTAAACAGCGTACTGATTAGTCCCAATAAGCGTTTAGCGTCAGTAACGGACTGGGAGCTCGAGAGGCTCCAAAGGTTGGATCTCCGATAAGATGAGCTCGAGTGCTGCTTCGAGGCTGATCTGCGGATATGGCGAAGTGCGATGACGGCCTGGAGCTATAAACGCGTCTGCAATCCCTATCAATATCGTGATTTTTGCTCGCTTACCCGGCGCAGAAGGATCATGAGAGAGTAGTGTCCTGGGTTGAGGAGGATTGTGTCCTTCGTGATGATGATGATGGTGGTGGTGTTCAACCGTACCAGAAGCCTCTCCAGGCACAACATGACTCGTCCCCAATGCAGCATGCACTTGCTTACCACTACCTCCCTTGATAAGGTCGATTGCGTGAGCTACAATGCCGTTGGAGAGAAGTGTATCCATGTTCTCCCTCACAGCTTTGACGCTCCCGGGGAGTGTTACGACAAGGGTGTTTTTGATAGTTCCGGCGACTGGCCTAGACAAGGCGGCGAGTGGTGTGTGCTTGATAGACGCGGACAGCAGGAGATGTACGATCCCCGACGCATGTCGCTCGATCAGAGGCGAGATCGCCTATCAAAACCCACAAAGCCTCGATCGCTGATCTGGGGGTAAAACAGCTGGCACGGTACCTCGGGTGTTTTGTCCCTCACACCGAATCCGGTTCCACCTGTGGTAATGATCCAGTCTACCACGCCGCGCATGACGTGGTCCATGACGGTCTTGCGGATTCGAGATTCGTCATCCGGTAAAAGGATGATGGATATCTCTTGATAGCCATGGTGTTGTAGAATTTTTTGTATCTCGGGACCAGACAAATCTTGATTCTGACCCCAAGATGCGCTGTCGCTGACTGGGTAGTGGTGAGCCCAGATGGTTGCTATTGCGACTCAAGTACCTGTGATAATTAGGACCTTGACTGAGCTCATTGTGGTTGTCGATGAGGATCCCCGGCTTAAGTAATTGGGGGTTTACCTGCTGTACGCCTCGAGTTCATCTCAAGTCCTTTCAGCCATGGGCAAGCGTCGTAAAACCCAGAATCAGCCATCCAAAACAACAGCAGACCACCTGGCACGAGCAGTCTTCGATGACCTCCTTCCTGAGGATCGCCAAACCTGCGAGGATTATGGGTTTGACCGTGCGATTACCGTCCGAGATAAATGCTTCTTGCTGGGCCTGTACCAGGGTACGTTCCAGGGCCTCGTCAATGGAATTAGACACTCTTGACCTGTACCATAAGGTCTCATAAAAATCATGGACATATCACCCAAGACCATCCATGATTGGCGTGTTCGTGGTGTGCTGGTAGACGAGATAAAAGCCGCGTTCTACAAGATCCCAGAGCGTTTAAGGGGGGGCTATTTTCCCTGGTTCTTGCAGAATCAACACATCATTGCGTTGGCTGGCAAGCCCCTCTCTGCGAAAGATATACGCGCCCATGGGGATACTATGTTAGTACGCGCTTGGCGATTCACAGGAGGGAGCGAAAAGGATTCTCCAGATGAAATCAGGACTGCAATCGAATCCAAACCCGTCGAAGAAAAGAAGTGTCATATCCTCTATACACTCCTCTTGTCCCAATGCTCCCCTGGCCCAAGTGACGACATTTGGGTTGATTTTGGGTTTGCTTCATGCAAGTCTGAGTGGGAGGAAGGCGTATTGGGTGGTCACTACCAAAGGTTGATCAACCTCTGTACCTTCAAAGAGTTCTGCGACGCATACAGTAATCGTCACCTGCTCGACCTCTTCCGTTCCAAAGACGTGCAAGTGAGCGAAAATGTACAGCTCCAGGACCTCCTCGCAAGCCGCCTTCCATCGGGTTGGAAGAAATCGGTGTGGAGCCTCAAACAATTTGTCCTACAGGAAGAGTCTGCTAGTGGAGAGGCTGGCATGGTTCCTTCCATCACCGTGGATTATGGGTTTATCAACTGCAGGTACTTGACAGAGAGGCAACAATTGAAGAAGGTGTACAAGGATTTCTTCACCGTTCATCGCGGAGATCCGTTGGCTCTTCATGAAGCTTGTATCAAAGGGAACTTATTCGCCTTTCTTTCAAACATCATGCAAAGTCTCAGTCCAAAATACCAGCGACTGATGCACAACCTATACCCCCTCCCGGACGAACCATCGGACGTGAACACAACCCCAGACTCGCGCATTCCTCCGGAATCAAATCCACCCCCGGAATCAAATCCACCCCCGGAATCGAACCCACTTCCGGACCTTAATCCACATCTGGATTCGACTGTAACCCCGGACGTGAACATACTTCCGGACTTGGACGTACCAAGTGATGTGCCGCCAGGTGCCAACTGTGATGGGTTGCAGGCGCATGCGCCGCCTGGATGGCAAATCTCACCCATTTGGCTTATCCCCAGTGCAGTACTTGGTGGTGTTCTTGCAATGCTTTGGAAGTAAGTACTTTCGTGAGTTATACTTTGCTTGTGTGGTGCTCTCGTCTGTTGTCAGGTGCCTTCTATCAGCGTCCCATGACCTGTAATCCTATCTCTGAGACTGATGTACATATGCCTTGTTTCAATCAACAGACACTACATTCTTGTAATCCTATGCATGTACTTCCAACTTTCAAGTTTCTGGCTAGCTAGTATCCCCCGCTGCAACTTGTTCATGCCAAAACAACGTGGCCTGCAGGTTCCATAAAAGACTACTCACCCATATTTCTGACGAACTGCGTTCAGCGACTTTGTGAACAAGGTAACAAAGCATTACTACTGTGACCAGTACTACGACGCCCTGATCACCACTAGGCCATGGTTCGAAGCCGCGAAACTCAGAACCAGTCGTCGATTACTATAGCAGACCACCTTGCACGAGCAGTCGACTTTAACCTGCTTCCCCAGGATCGCCAGACCTACGTGGCATATGGATTTACTCGTGCAGTTTCTCCTGACGAGAAGCGTCGTTTACTGGGTCTGTATACTGGTGCGTTGGACGATCTTACCGATGAATACAGCCTTTCTTGAACTTTATCACAAGGTCTCATTAAAGATCTAAACATTTCACCCAAGACCATCGACGAATGGCGTGTTCGGGGGGTGCTAGTAGATGAGATAAAGGCTGCGTTTTACAGGATCCCAAAGGCTTCGAGGGTTCCCTATATTCCCTGGTTCTTACAGAATCAACGCATCGTTGCATTGGCTGATCAACCTCTCTCTGACGAAGAATTACGTGCCCTCGACGATGCTGTGTGGATATGGCCTTGGCGATTTACAGGAGGGAGCGAAAGGGATTCTGCAGAGGAAATCAGTACCGCGATCGCAGGCAAATCGCCCGACGAGCAAATGTGTTTCATGTTATACACATTCATCTTGTTTGGACGACCACCGTCCTCGTCGATGAACGCCTGGATTAATTTCGGATTTGCGTCCTGCACGTCCGAAGAGGAGGAAAACACACTGTTGGCTCAATACCAACGCTTGATCAACACGTGTACCTTCAAAGAGTTTTGTGATGGGTATCATAATCATTGCTTGCTCGACCTCTTCCACTCCAAGGGCTTGCAAGTGGATGACAACGCTCAACTCAGGGACCTCCTTGCAGCCGATACTCCAGCAGAATGGAAAAAAACGGTATGGGTCCTCAAGATGATGGTCGCACATCCACAGTCCACCAGTAAACAATCTGCCACCCTGTACCCCCAAGTCATTCGGGACTATGGTCTCGTCAACTGTAGGAGCAAGCAAGAGCTGCGGGAGCTACTGGAGGTATACAGGGATTTCTTTACCATCCACCATGGGGATTCGTTGGCACTTCATAAAGCTTGTGTCAATGGAAACCTGTACGACTTTCTTTCCAATGCGATGCCGGGCCTCCATCCGAAGTACCAGCGACTCCTGGAAAAGCAGCAGTGGCGTTCGTACTACACAGGATGGGGAACTTGGTGTTTCACATGGATACTCGTTTTGCTCGTTGCTGGTGTAATGCTGGGTGGTATTCTCATTGCTTTTTTTTTCGTCGCCATTGCTTTCGTTGTAATATTTGTGGTTTTATTGTGTAGTGCTTTCGTTGCTAGTACCCGGTAGTCACCTGCTGCGATTTAACTATGGGTTATCTTGAATTCATTGAAGATGCATGCGCAATTATTCGTAAAGTAACTCAACGTCCACGGTCGTCTACAGCACAAGCTCTTCTAATCTATACAACCCAACACTCAGACCATCCTGCTGTTCGAGCTGCTTTCTCCGCTCCTTCCACTCTGCCGGACTCTCTTTCGATACTCCCATCTTTTCTTTCAGCTTCTGGGCGTTCACAAACGGCTCCAACACCGCACGTAGTGGCTCCAACCCATCTATGAACACGATCTCCGGTTCTATGTAGGAGAGGATCCGACGCAGTACATCGTACGACGGCTGGTACTGCAAAAGAGCAACAAATGACGCATCGAGCAAGGCTTGAAGAAACACGATGACCTGCACACAGGTCAACACAATAATAAAAGACAAATACACTTTCGAATACCTTGGGATACGGAGGAGAATCGGCCCCACCAGAAGTCGTCTTTGTGTTCGTAGCCACTGACTTGAGGAGCGCCTCCATCTCATGCTCGGTACCTCCCTGTATCCAATTCTCCAATATTTCTAGGATCAGGACTAGATCCTGAGCATCGGGTAGGTGTTTTCGGATAGCTTGGCGCATCAGAGCCACCGAAAATGGGTATAACATGCAGGCGGAAAGAAAGGTCCAAAGAGGGGGGACGTAACCCCCAGACGTGTCGACATCCATCACGTTTTCGTCCCCGCGTTGTTTGTCAACGATGAATTTGGCTGAAGCCATCAGCTCGTCTTCTGAGATATCCATCACCGTTGTCAGAGCAAACATCACGTTTTCCTAGGTGACCCGTGAGTTCAAAAGGTTACGCTAGGCAGTAGCAAGGTCCTTACCCAGTCACCTCGTTGGCGAAGAGCTGTGATAAAGCGGCCATTGAGCATAATTGTACTGACGACGGCATTTTCAAGAAGACAACGTGTTATACGACGGGGATACGGTTGATCAGCTGATGCGTCTTGAGGCAATATGACGTTGAAAATTTTCTTGACAAATTCATGTCCAAGAGTAGCTTCTCTCGACTGTCCCAACCATTAGTAACTAACTTGTCTGAATGAATGGAAACCCTAACAGAGTGCGAATCGAGCCACTTCGAGAAAGCTTGCTCTGCCTTGTGCGCGTTGCCCTCCTGTAAACAAGCTCGAAGTTCGAGGACTATTTTGGCAAATTTGTCCTTTTTTATTCCAACAGTTGTCGTGCTGGAAGCCAACCACTGAGCAGTCAAGGCTGTTTTGCCGATTGCGGCGGCGAGGCTTGACTTGAGCCGTGGGTCCACGGGCACAACGTGCATTGAAGAACGCTTGAAGTTACCAAATTTATCCGGATAATCGTTTGTGGGCGATACCGTCAAAAGTACTTGTCCCTCACCGGCGCAAGTGAGGCGTAGATACGCTGGATTCAATCCAAAGGGTACGGACATCGATTGCGTTGTTAAAAGAATGCCGTAGGATAAATCCCATAGTTGAAGGGATATATCTTGTGTGTTTTCTACAAATCCAGCGAGAAGGACGAGAGAAGTACCTAACGATAGGGCGGAGAGGCTGTTCCCTAATGATGAGCCTGTACCATTGTAGATGGTAAGCCGCCGGAGGTTAAGATACTCAGAAACGGGAGTTGGAACAAGTGATGAATTCAGGGATACGAGTTGATATGTAGCCCATATTCCACGCGAATCTGCAACACGCTATATTAGCATGTCGAACTTATAGACAAATATCAAAGGCGCACCAATAAAGCTGAGAATCCCAGATGGGCTGCAAGTCAAACCAATTATAGAGAAACTGATATTGGTGGTCGAACCTGCCATAGGTATCTCGCAAGTTCCGACTGGAACGATTTCTTCTCCTAGAAGCACAAGGCGCACGTGCAAGGTCATCTTGGTGTGACAGCATGTAATGGCAACGCTGCTACATGACGCGATGTCACTCTGTATGAAGCTACACGATTCGCGAGGGAAGACAAAGGTTTCCAAGTGTTTGCGTTCTCCTGGCCAGTCTAGCTGGCTTTTTATATCGATTCGTGCATTTGCAACGGAGAGATGGGCATTTTGTGAAACAAGCAGTAGTGGTACCGTGGCATGACCTGTACCACATATTTTGATCGTTGAATGGGAAACCTAGGATAATGTCGAACAAAGTCCACAAGGTCTGGAGTGTAGGGAAAGCATACAGCTGCGGTAGTCATCTCGCTCGCTGCGACTGTCGACCCAGAAAGACTGTGTCGTATAATCCAGATAGTACGACCGTGAGTATGTTTGGTGCCCGGATTGTGCCCCAGGACCGTGTAGCTGACAACTGATTTAATACCGTCTTCCGTGATTGGGAGACTAAATGCAGGTGTTGCGAAAGCGACATGCTCTCCAACAGAATACGATGCTACCGCGTGGAGGTTCCGAAGCTACGCTCGAGCGCATCAGACTTGATCACGGCGAACAAAATAACATTTTACTGACGTCCCAGATATAAATACCGTCTCCCTGTGCAGTCACAGTCGCATAACCAGGAAAGTCGCGGTTGTGTGTGCAAGATATGGCATCGTAGCCTCGAGTCCTGCTAGAATGAGTACTGCCGAGAAATAACTGAAATGGCTCGCCAATCGTCGAGCTCATCGAAGTCAGCGAGGCGTGGGAGCAAGTTGCCAATCATCGAGGTCGTAATTGGCTGTCCGCCAGCAACACTTGCGCTTAACTATTACCTTGTCAGTGTCGGGTACGGGTTCATAGGATGCCTGAACCAGGAGCAAGGCAAGGGGCCCAACAGGAAGAGGACAGCCCCTTCCGCAAAGTTTTGGGAGCCGTCCAGGTACGTTTTGTCCACGTACTCTGCTTCGAGTCACAGCCCTCAATATTGCCTTGTGGTACAGCAAGTGTTCCTGATATGGGCCTTTTCACAACTCGGTGAGCGCAAGAGAACGTGGTAGGTTGAGTCGCGATAGCTGAGTTCCACACAGCAATGAAGTTGCTTGCACCCAAGTCCCAGACTCCTCCAGCTGCCGTGCCAGGAGGTGATAACCCTTCGGCCAGTCAAGTGAATCCCTTCCTTCTCCCACCACAGCAAGCCCATCTTGCGTGGGAGCTTGGACAGCCGCTCTCCATGTATGTCTATTTTTCGACATCACCTAACGGTGATGTGTTCTCCCGTCAATGGACCTCTGGGTGGAGAGAAGACCAGGATAGGAACCTTCCTTCTTTTGTATGGTCAAACATTACGTTCGGAGACTGGAACGAACATAGAGTTGAAAACTTTGTTATTAACCTTCCAGAGGTATATTCCCGCAGTTGTCATATGTATCAGTGCCTTACTCCAGTCAGGCTGTTCAACGCAATGCATCACTTTGGGCGGATGTTTTCTTAACGAAGGAGGAGGCCAGTCCGGACCCAACGCATCCATCGTTTGATCCTCAAAGCATACACCATGTTCGCAAACGTTGGTTGTTCCTGCGAAATTTCCGATTGTTACCTCACTAATTTCGGGACGTAGTTTTGACCAGGTATCTACCAAAGGCCAAGATACGCAAGGAGAAGAACCTTTTAACTTCTGATGACGCGCAAGAAAAAGAAGAAGAGGTTCCTTTCTAGTTTATTGCCTGGACCCTTCTAATTCGACTTTATAAGATTGTCGAGGAAGATGTGGTTGTCTCACACTGGTACAGGGTGGGTCACCGTTGTGCCAAGCATTGATCAACGAACTGATGTGCAGTGCAGAACTTGACATTGGCTCTCATCTCCGATGGGACCGCTCTTGCATTTGACAAACTACCGCCGGTTTTGTCTGAACGTGAGTATCCATCACTGTGGAGTACAACACTGACACTGCAACAGACGTTCACCTGGTGCCTGGTGCGAGAGACGCGACTGGAACGCGAGGGTTTTACAAACCGATTGTCTTCCCAAACGACTTCTGGTCGCTGCGGTCTCATCTTACGGAGATTAACACTACAACCCCTAGCGTTCCGTTACAGGTATCGTTCCAGCCAATATCGTACTTTAAATTCCAACTCTTCGCGTCAATGACACATGGCTTTGATGAAGCGATAAAGCAGCAGGGTGGTGGGACCGGTGCAGAGCTGGATGAAGTAAAAAGGATGTTACTGGAAACTAACCCGTGGTTCCTCGCGCTGACCGGACTTGTTAGCATCTTGCACACGGTGTAAGTCTTGCCAGTTATGCCGAGATTGATGTCAGTTAACCTGTGGCTGACTGGCGCAGATTTGAGATGCTTGCATTCAAGTCCGACGTATCACATTGGCGCCAACAGAAGGAACTCGTGGGGGTATCTGTCAGGTGAGCATACTGAAGATTACATTGCGCTCACTCCAATTGTATTTTGTGACCCCACAGGACGGTATGTTCCTCATTTCCAGCCGATGAACCCACGCTCATCATGCTATATCTGTACTTCCAGATCATTACCAATGTGTTTGTCCAGACTGTGATTCTCTTGTACCTCATCGACAATAACACAGACACGAGTTGGATGATTCTTCTTGGTTCCGGAATGGGTGTTGTTATCGAAGCTTGGAAGGTAAGTCGTGTTATGTACGCGATTATCTATCTCGCTTGTGCTAATCCGTGAGCCAGATTACAAAAGCGGTTGACATTGGCATCGTGCCCTCGCCTGCCGGGTCGATGTTCCCCTATCGCCTGAGTATTAAAGGTGTGGTGTTAAACACGTTTTTGATGCCGCGCGTGATGCAAACGACGTGATCAGATAAGCACGTACTCAGTGAGGATGAAAAAAGGACACAGGAGTGAGTGAGCTAGAACAGTAAGGTATTCTCGGCACTGATCGGAACATCTCCTAGATATGACAAACTCGCGTTCCGATACGTCTCCTATGTGGCTATCCCGCTACTTGCGGCGTATAGCATCTACTCGCTAGTCTATGAGACGCACAGGGGTTGGTACAGTTACATCATCTCGACACTGACTTCATTTGTATACATGTTTGGATTTGTGAGTGGACCGGGGGACGTGTTCATATTGGCAAGGGTTTCCTGACGACGATCGATTACGCCAGGCACAACTGATACCCCAACTTATCATCAACTATAAACTGAAGGTCCGTCGCTTCCATATTTGTTGATAGCGGCTTCTTATTGGCGAACATCGGCAGAGCGTAGCCCATATGCCAATGAAAGCAATGATTTATAAAACACTGTCAACGGTGGTAGACGACCTGTTTGCGTAAGGATCATAAACTGTTACCATGTGATCACATGGGGATATCGGAATTCACGCGGCTATGAATTGCAGGTTTTGTATCAAGATGCCAACGCTCCATCGGCTGGCATGCTTCCGAGATGACCTTGTGTTTTTGGTATTCTTATATCAGGTGGGTGATTGTACTATGAATAGGCACAGCATCGGGATCTGACAATGAGGCTGCACAGCGGTGGATATACCGTATCGACCCCAAACGGGTGAACGAATACGGACAAGTGCTGGTTGAAGATGCCGTCAAGACTGACAACAACGGGGAGACGAAGAAGGACAAGTAGCCAAATGGACAACCAATTGGAATGAAGCCTGGCTAGCTTGATAGAAATACAAATTATTTAATTAAATTACGAGCGCGTGACCGTGAGACAAATAACCACTCATATGTCCTTTTTAGGCATTTGAAACTGAATGGACACGGCCCCGGACATTCATCTATCCGCTGCGAAGTACAAACGCTCATCCGCCTTCTTCCCTTCTCCCCCCCACCATCCTGCCCGTCGAAAATGGCGGAGAGTCCAAGGGGCTTGCCTTCACGGGCCTGCAGATGCCTCAATGTTCGCATATGGCCCCAGCTCCATGCAGAGAACCCCCCCGATTTTCTCATGGCTACCGCTAGTGACTCGGATTATGCACTCACGTACGTCGGCGACCAAGGCGTGTCTATCGTACGTTCCACCGAGCTACCGCCCTCTTTTTTTGACCGATCGTTTTTTTCTTCGTCCCCAGGCTCACCCGCAAGTCACAGTGAGGACAAGGAAAACAGGCACGGCCATCGCAGACGCGAGTCGATATACTCGATTTACGACGCTCACTTGCCTGCTCTGTCAGACAGTGGCATACCGTGTACAACAACTTGTGGCACTCGATGTGGACCTTCAAGAAGGTCCATTGCTTCCCTCCCTCGATTGGGTAGAACAAGAAACACTCCTGAGTAGTTGTGGGTGGATTGAAGTCCACAAGGACTGTCTTGTGAGTATCCCATTCTTCCTTGTCTTTCACCTCCACCCGGTCAAAGCGGTATTAAAAACTGCTTTGTGCCTTCATTCGTTTGTTCTTTTGTCACATAACTCGGCTTTGTCCGCTGGTACAACATGTTCCTGGATGGTCCACCTCTCATTTTGTGATGTTGACCGTCATCGTTTTAGTTTGCCGAGGACGTCACGCGATTGTCATCCTCATCTACGTATTCGCCTATCTTTGGCATCGCTTTACCTCAGAAGGCGGTCTCAACGGCGACCCTCACGCAATTATCCGATGAGTGTCCAAATGAGTCGTGTGCCCAGGCGAGCCCCGCCGTTGGACCCTTCTTGTATAGCTTGAAGCCACTCTTCCCTCCAGCACCTTTCGTTCCCTCTCACCCCGTTTTCGTCCATCTATCGTCGATCGCTGTGAAAGCTTCCGAGCATGTGAAATCATTGGCAGAGGAGCAGATAACGGCGATTGTTCGAGATAAGCTTGCGGAGCTGGACAAGGCGAACGACGGACTCCGACGTAATGTGGAAGAGCTCTGGCGAAATTTCGTTGAGAATGTGGGCGGGTTGGAGAAGCAGGCTGGACCCAAAGTTATCGAGACACAGAGGCAGGACACTTCACGCGGCCTTTCGTCCCCCACGACGGGTGTCTCAGGGCCGCCTCTGGTCTCCATTCGGAGTTTTGTGCCGACGCCCAGCACGGTGCCGAGGGTGTTGTCTCCTTCGTCATCTCTCCCCAGGGTTTCCTCGCTTTCGGCATCATTAGCGACCTCAGGACTCCATCATGTGCGCATGGTCCAGGAACCCGTCGAGGCGCGTGAGGGATCCTCGAGCAATAGTCCCCGATCACCGCCTCCGTACTCGTCTCACCCGTCTTCGCTGGGCTCCGCGGAGAGTCCGATATCATCGTCGCTTGAGTCTTCCCGGGAATTATCTCCGCGCTTGAATGGCGATAGCATCGTGCAGCCTTTCAGACGGAGCATGGACGAAACCAGGGATACGGCCGTCAGTTTTAGGTACTTTACGATTTTGGAAGCTGACGTGGCTCGTGCACGTCAGCATCAGGGTGCGTCGCAGCCGGGCACCAGAGATGAGAACGCTCCCAAGGGCAGTGAACCCGAACCAGCCAAAGGGAATAGGGATTCGGACACCGCCAAGGAAACGGAAGATACTCGTATACATGCACCAGAGAACTCCGATCGTGATGCGAAATCACTCACACCACGGAGAAGGAAGGTCAAATTTGACATCAAGGCGGAGGTCGCCGCAGGGGGTTCGGCGATGAATGGTGAATTTAGAGAGCAGCAAGGTAAGAACTGTCAGTCTCGTGAATCACAGTAGCTAATTACATTTGTAGAGCTGATATTTGACTTGGAGGACGCGGTCACTGATCCTAACTGTTCAGAAGTAGCTCCTATACTTCCATTCATCGAGAATGCTCAGGCACGGCATCGGGGACGCCACCGCATTGCGAGCCTCGGAAACTTGCCAGAGCTATTATCCACTCTTAGACCAGCGTCGCTTCCGGCTTATTCTGCTCTTCGACCGAAGGCAGCTGAGGAACCCGTAGCCGACGTCATAAATACTGGTGCCTCACATGCGCCCTCACAGGAAGGCCGAGCCGAATACCCCGAACAACCTGATCCACAGGAAGAGGAAATACTGAAGTTGGTAGCGGCAAATACCCCGAGTCATAGAAGTGCGTGGAAACGAAATAGTAAAGCGTGGCAACTCTTTGTGAGCAGGCGAAGGAACGGCGTGCCTGGGGCATTGATTCCGGAGGAGATTGAGGAAGGTTCTGGGAAGGTGACAACTGAGGATGACAGTGAATGGGGCAATTCCCAGGGTAAGTTTCATCGGTTGGCAATGAATGACCACCGGCTCATGAAACACAGATATGCAGTGGTCTTTGGAACATGCTGGATTCCCCACTTCGTTGCCTATCGATATAAGCCCGCTATCACGCCGGAGAGAGCCATTGTCACTGGCGTCATACCAGCCCAAGACTTCACTTTCAGATCGAGCAGGGATGATAGTTCCTGCGTTTCAGGCCGAGCGACATAGTTCATCAGCTACCGTCCACAAGGCTTCGCGCGACCTTATCGCCGGTGAAGGGGAAGAGAGTGATAAAGAGCCTAATCAGACCAACGTCGCAGACGAAGGACGAGGAAGACAACGTGCACTTAAGATCCTTGAAGCGCGAAGTAAGGTCCCCGCAGCTGGGATGTGGATGAGTCTCGCATGAACTTTTTGTTTGCATTATTGTGAGTGTTAACGTGGCTTCGTTTCATCCTAAGTCGTGGTCAAAGTTTAATTGTACGCGTTTTGATTCTGCCTTACATTATTCTATCAGTAATACCGTAGCTTTGCTTCATGTAGCATCGTCGTCGCAACTGTTCAGTAGTACCCCTGCATGTCAATAATTATTCTATGCAACCTTTAGCTTGGTGACATGCAATTCCTCGGGTGCCGAGTGAATTCATCAGCCGGTCGCCTACCAACGGCCGTTGAGATGAAATGAAGTTTGGGCGGTACTCGATGGCTTCTCTCCTCTGAGCTGAACGCTTACTCTCCCCAGCAGCTGACCCGCCAACGATAGCCTTTGATGTACGATAAAACAGGTTACGAGTTGCGCCGAGTCACAAATGTCATTAGGTCAAGGCGTTGGGCATCTCGGGCACCTATAGAGCCACCAGGCTGTGCATCGCCGTCGCGTAATCCGGGGGCGTGGCCAACCGCTGGACTGAGATCACATACCAGATGCCCCGATCCGGGTTGATTCCGATAGGCAGACGATGTCCGTTGCCAGGATCGAGAAGCCGCAGGTGGGTAATCCGAGGCCTTGACACGGGCACGGACAGGGACATGACCGGGTGCGTGCGTCTCGCATGATTGCGCGCGTCTGGTCTCACACTGGTTTTCCAGGCAACGTGAGATGGCTTTGGCATCAACATCAATAGTTATTCATGTCGTCGCCATCGAGCGTATCTCCGACTTGACCGTGGTAGGGATGAGAGAGGTGCGTTATCGCTTGGGATGCACTCCACATTGTGTGATATCGGATCAGATGGTGGATGAAACTGGACGGCGAAGAGATTGTGTGGGGACATGAGTCGGCACGTGGATTTGTTCCAGAACGCATCGACAAGTCCCATTCGATCCACAACGGAGTTACGGACAGGTTTGGCCACACCCAGACCTGGCGGAGAAGGGGTAACGAACGTTGTTCTCGACGTATCCAGCCAAGTTTTACAGCAGTCCACTGACACGTGTGACACAACTGGCCCACGTTTGACGATACCATCATTCCCGGTCTCGAGGAGACCGTCGTAGAGGTACGGAGCCCAGCGTCGCCACCGCCACTTTCACCAAACGTTCTCATGGTCCTCTACACTACCTTGATGAAACGTGAATGTTGTGGGGTTATCTACCTCCTGAGCCTGATAGGCGACGCTTACACTCGGAAGTACACGGGTTCCCAGAATACGGGTCTGAGGATACTAGTTTGTTGATTTACCCTAGGGTAAATCATCGATAACTCCACAAGGGCTGTTGAGTCAGGAGAACCTTGGATATGGGAATTGGGTATGTCACCTCAATGGTCACATCAGCATATCGGATTCCTCTGTACCGAGCTAGGTCAGGCGCCGCCCTTGCATGTTTCACAGGGACCTGTAGATTTTATCTACGGAAGCTAACTTGTCTTGTTCTTCGTCGGGGGAAACTATCCAATCAATTTGCAGTAGTGTAGTGACGTTCTTGTTCTGGTCATGCCAGGACTTGTGACGTTAGTACCACTCACCTTTCCGGAGTATTTTTCATCCTTGTACCTTTGCGGTAACGTCACGTTGCGGTGTAGGCAGTAATACAAGTCGCCCTGGGGCTTAGCAAACGGGATTAATGCTGCCCCGCTGTTACATGAGGACCAAGCATATCTGACAATGAAGGCTGTGAGTGTTCATTGCGGACTGACCTTACGCGGAACAAAGCATGCGGTGGGTGGAGAGAAGGGTCGTACCACGTTCACAGTGGGAGACATAGAAGGAACTGCAACGTGGCCGCACTTCGAAAAGTACCGGGGTTCTTTGTCCCATGTACGTAGTTATTTGTCTTCGTTTAACAAGAATGCCGATCATATTCGCCGAGCGTACCTATCATAAAGCGGGTTGATATCGGCCAATCCTGCATGCGCTTTGGTGGACATTAGTGGGGCGTACCTTGGGAATGCCCCTGTCTATTTTTTGGCGGCGCCTCACGATTGGACCGCTGACAAAGGACTCTCACAGTCATGTCGCAAGTAGCGGCTGCACTCATACTACGGATAAATGACCTAGATAAATTCTGTTCTAATCAAGGGAAACAACACCTTGGCAATGATCAGGAACATACGTTACGAACAAATGCATTTCCATCTTTCTCGAGAAGCCAGCGCTGCGAACGGGAATAGTATCCATGAGGACTGCGATGTGTACGGAACAAACGTGATGATTGGAGCGCGCGCTGTTGTGGAGCACAGAGCTCAAGCCGCAAAACAGGAAGAAAAGGGAATGTCGTCAAGCATCGAGATCCGAAGGGAATGCGCAGCGCATTTTGGTTCATTTCTCGCCTCGGCGCTAGCCACCAACCGAGTTCCGTTTCTTGATTTCATTCGGAAATTCGGGAAACAATAAAGTCAACGTCTGTGGACAGTAAGCAGTGGCGCTTAGATTTCAGCCATACCTATGATCCCAGGGGCGACCCATAATTACATTTGCGGAGTATTGGTAGACGTGAGGCGTATCCTGGTAAGACTGGTAACGATGATGCGAATGGGTCATCTTATCAACTGGCATCCAAGCGAAAATTTAGGTTTAATCGTAGCATGCGCATATGAACCAATGCATTCAAAGTCACCTCAGGTTGCCCCAAACTTGAAACTTTTTGCAGTCTTCCCATCTTCGGACGTCAAGTCAGCTGTCGTCACAAGGTTCACGGTAAAACCCTGACCTTCCGCGCTTGAAGACCTGGGCTTCTTTTTGTTCTCCTCGATGGAAGGACTTCGTGGGTGTCCTGGATGAGCTGGTCATGGAGGAGAAACAAGTGGGCAAACAAAAACTTGGACTGTGTTAAGAAAAACTTTGTCTCTGTTGTTTGGGGCAAAACTTTTTTTGACAGATGCTACCTGTAAAGTACTAGCATCCCCAACGTTATGGAGACCGCACCCGAACCAGATCATGCTATTGTCAAGGCTACTGGACCTCATTGCGGTTGTTTCGTTGCCCTCACTGTCACCAGTGTTTCTGATGAGAATGACTTGGCTCGAAATGAAGGGGTCAAATGTCAAAGTGAGTAAACTCGACTTACTGGCTTCTCCGAAGCTTGTATGAGAAATTCATACTGAAGAGCCTACAAAGATTCTCGTCTTCCATCTGGATAGCAAGCATATCATCCAAGCTCTCCCTGAAGGCGCGGTCCAATTGCGAGCGTTGGACGGTCAGGCAGTGGGCTCATCTGTGCACATGTCAGACGTCAATGCCTGTGCCATTCCAAGATACGGAAAATGATTTTTTGCTGCGCATGACGTGTCTGTTACAGTTTGGAATGTAACAACGCAGAACAATATGTCCCAGCACAATAACGTGCAGGACCCGCTTCTTTCGGATGGAAGGTGTGTACCTTATGCCATTCTTTCTGGTGGCTTGGCAGCTAACCGGTGGATGTGTCAATTACAGAAGGACGCCAACAGTATACTTTACCGCACTGGATATCTCGCTAGATTCATCGAGGGTTGCTGTCGGTGATAGTATGGGGATAATCCTTTTATTGAGGATACCTACTGGGGGACAAGTTGCACTTTTCAGGTGCGATTGTGACCTACACCTTGACTCTTTGCGGTTCTCTCCCGCGGGTGACTACCTTGCCGTTGGTATAGCGGGCAAAATAATTGATGATCGTGTTACTACGCCTGCCGCTCTTCATGTATGGGGCGTTTCCTCGAATGCCTAGTTTCCTTGGAAATCCCATTTGGTTCACTTGATAAAGAAGTAGCCTGGAACGAACCTCCCATCATTATCGATTGGTTGCCCGGCGGACATGCTTTAGTCGGATCCCGCCAATTCCTGGTTGTCATCGATGTGTTGACAAAGTCTACCCAAAGCAAGAATATCCCTTCCTTCCGGGGCCTTTCAAGCGATTGCAAGTTCTTGTTGTCCTCGACTACGTGCAATCAGTCGTCTCTCGGTACATACTTTTGGGATCCCACGATGTTCACAGAATTGGGCTTGGCCATCCCCGGTCATCTGCTACTCGCTATTTCCACTAAAAGTTTACTCCTTGCAACTTTCGCCTTGGTCGATGACTCAGATTGCTCACCTGTAATTTTCATCTGGTCGGTGTACTGACAATCTCCACATGTTAAGAATGTCCAAGAATGGATTTCTCGTGTCGGAGGTGTACTTCTATCATTACACCCGCATTTTATTATGTTGGCTCAGGGTGTCCGAGTGCTCCTTCGCCCTGGTAGGTGAGACATTTCAGCAGCCAGTTGCATCCCTTAACATGCCTAGAGGCGGGATATCACGTTTTGCTGACTGATGCGGTCTCTTGCAGCCTTCAGCTTAGCGAGGCCATTGTGTCAGTCAAAATATGGCACAGAACGTGGCGATACCTAGCTAACAATGCGAATGACTTCAAACAGGGAGTTTGGTGTAGCCGAATATTGACCCTCATGATTGCCGCAGCTCGACGATGCAGTTATGACATCCCAAGATCATAAGTGGTTCAGACCGTTTGATGTTCCATGCTCAGGAACCTGGCATTAACGCGGGCTGGGGATGACGGTCTCTAGCATCAGGATCTATCCCGGACAGCCTTTGGCGTTGACGAGAAGGTAAACTTTTGCACTCAAGAAGCATCGAGCGTCAACACCGAAAAATATCACGCGTAGTAGGCTCACACAAGAATCCAGACGACTTGATGTATGCCGATACAGGAATTTGGTGCGTTTATTGCGGACCAACCTTGTCTTTGGCGATAGACCTAATACTCGGCATGGTCTTTATGCTGAATACTAGATCCATCGCCTTTAGACCTCGTGATAGCCAACAACTCAACACGCGGTTATGGTATCCCTAGGTAATAGAAGGTTTGGACACAACTGATATTACGCGATGAGACCACAATGGATGAAGCATCGCGCGTGGCACTGAAAAATATTGCGTGTAATTTAGGATGCACGTAAAAATCCGATCACCTTGTATCATTACTTTGCCACCTCTGCCCCTCCCTTTCTGTCAAAGGAGTACAGAAGTGAGTGCAAAGGTCAGCTACATTGACTTCGAATTTAATTTCACAAACGCTATTCAGCATTGTCCCATGCCTCATGCTGAGCACTGCATTCATCGCCTTCGGGCCTCGTGGCCACCGTGGATTACTATTGCAGTTATGGTGGCCCAATGTCACAGGTAGCACCAGCTCAGAGTGGTGCCGAATATATCCACATGTCTGGTGGAGTGGGAGTATCCCCAGCAAATACTAGCAGTCGAGGCATCCAACAAGATATACCGACACTCTGAGTGAGAGAAATTCCTATCCAAAGCTTATTTGCGGTTGGAGCTCACAAGAAGTTGCGTCTTCCTCTACATCATTCTGATCTGCCGAAGAGTTACTTGACAAGGCATCACGCTCAAAGGCTGCGGGATCCATGGTCACACGACGTTACACTGTGCGTAAAGATCTGCTTGGCACCGTTGACTGACGTCCGATTGACATGCCAGACTGTACGTGGGTTCTTCCTCCAAGATGATCCTGAATCAGAAGTGGGCGCAGTACGTATTCTGCCTTGTTACATCTCTAAGTGGAGCTTGTGCGCTGATCTGATCTGCCCACACAGGCCGTGAGCTCCGTTCGAGTTCTTATCAGAGACGTCGAAAGAACTCCACGCTCTAGATACCCCCTCGCTTTGGGCTCAAGGACGACAGCGACGATCGATGGGCGAAATTCAGACGGGAGATCCAACGACTTAATATCAGTGCACCATCAGGAACAGAGTACAAGACTGTGTTTTTAGGGAGGCATGGACAGGGATACCGTATGTTAACTAATTCTGATTGAATGTTTGATGTTCCTCAGATGGACAATCAGATAATGTGGCAATGAGAAAGTATACCTCAAAGGTATGTCATCATTGTGCCCGACAGTCGTGATTTCGTTTTGATCTGACACGATTCTCCAGGAATGGGCAAGGTGAACTTCCTTGTCACAGACCGCTCGCGCAGCGCTCTTGACATGATGTTTGAGCAGCTGGGCGAGACTGGGCGGCGATGGAGAACTTGTATGGGGACGTGAGTCACACTGCGGTCATTGTCTCCTTCCTAACTTTAGTCATCGATCACAGCAGATGCAGAGCTCACTGACCTAGGTATAGAACAAGCAAGAGACGCCAACAGGGCATGGAGGGCCGAACTTGCGCACGATATTCCTCCTCCGGAGAAACTGTATTGCAGCCCCTTACGCCGTGCAATCAAGACTAATCAGGTCACGTTCGAGGGCCTTCTCAGACCGGATCTCAAGACCACAATCGTAGAGGTAAGTCTTTCGATGTGATCAATGCGCACGCTATATCCTCAATCTCTTCTCACAGGGCGTCCGTGAAAAGAACGGGATATCTACCTGTCATAAGAGAAGCAAAAAATCGGAGATCACGCGTGACTTCCCTGATTATCTTTTCGAGGAAGGGTTTCCAGAGGAGGATGTGGCTTGGGATCCTGAGGTCCGGGAAACGGTTGGACAGCTTGATATGCGTGTTAGGGAAGTCCTGGATATGATATTCGATAACGGCAAAGAACGATGTATGTCCAAAAAGTTTTCAACGGCGTTGTACCCGATACAGGCTAACTGATCCAGTTATTTCTATCACGTCGCACTATGCATTCATCACCGCATTCCTACAAGTTTGTGAACACCGGCCGTGTGTTCTTCCAACTGGAGGCAAGTATCTATAAGTGCTTCAAGTTTGTGAAAACTAACTGCTCGTCGTGAAGTAGGTGTTATACCGGTTGTCCTGAGAGCCGAGAAAGTGTTGCCGCACTAATTTCCACGTTCAATGCATGTACTGAATCGGTTGGGTATGGGAAGGTTCTGCGTAACAATTATCATGGCCAAGATCGCATGTCGCGCGGGCAATATTTTCAATTTGACCGTTTACCAGTAAAATGCCTGCTAGCTTCTCCCTTCTGACTGTCACGAATCCATACAGTTCCAGGACCCAATCACCCATGGACATCATACAACGTGGGTGGGAAGCGCATAGGTTGAGCTTGTACGGCGGTAAAAAATCTCACGTACAGTGACGAAGTTCTGAGCTTTGATTCGGAAATTGAGGATGAAGTTTATTCCAACCCATGATTTTGATTTCAGACATCTTGGCGACAGACCCAACACTCTGCATGGTGATTTGCCGAGCGGTGGGTGCACTTACCATGTAACCATTGCATTTATCATGGCCACAGGCACCAAACCTCGGATTATGCCGAATATACCCCATGTATCGAGTTGAGTGGGTGTGTTTGCCGTTGACGCTTCAGACCGCACGGACCAACGCTCGGAACCGGAGAAGTATCCGCCTAAAGTTTATTTGATCATCAATCAAGGTTCACGATAAGCAGGTGCGCCGTTCGCAACGTCGGTCTGGTGAACCGAGGAGCTGCTTGACAAAGTATCACGCTCAGGGCTGTGGGATCCATGGTCACACGACGCTACACAGTTCGTAAAGATCTACTTAATCGTGGTTGACTGATGTCCCATTGACATGCCAGACCGTACGTGGGTTCTTCCTCCAAGATGATCTTGAATCAGAAGTGGATGCTGTACGTGTGCTGACTTGCCCATCCGCGGGTGGAACTTGGGCGCTGATCTGATCTGTTCACATAGGCCGTGAGCTCCGTTTGAGTTCTTACCAAAGATGTCAAAAGAACTCGATGTCGTTGATTGTTCTAGATACCCCCTCGCTTTGGGCTCAAGGATGACAGCAACGATCGATGGGTGAAATTCAAAGGGGAGATTGATCGTCTCAATGTGAGTGCACCGTCAGGTACAGACTACAAGGTCGTATTTCTTGGGAGACACGGAGAAGGATACCGTATGTTACCTAATTTCTGATCGAAAATTTGATAGTCTGACGGCCTTCAGATAACGTGGCGATGGAAAAGTATACCACAGATGCAAGTCGCCCCGTCATCCCGGTATTCGTGATTTAATATTAATCTGACGCAATTCTGCAGGAATGGATAAGGCAAGCCTTCTTGTTAAGGACCGTGCAGGCACAATGATTTTGCCTGACGCTGTAGTCACTGGACAAGGTTGAATGGGGATGGAGAGCTCGTGTGGGGGCGTGAGTCGTATCACAGCAATTATACCTGTTGACTCCTGACCTTTCGCTGCTCACAGCTGATCCGAAGCTCACTGAGCTGGGAGTAGAGCAGGCGAAAGACGCCAACCGCGCGTGGAAGACAGAACTTGCACATGACATCCTTCTCCCCGAGAAGCTGTATTGCAGCCCTCTGTGTCGTGCGATCAAGACCAATCAAGTGACATTCGAAGATCTCCTCAGGCCCGGTCTCAAGACTACGATCATCGAGGTGGGTGTTTGTTGACACACGACTGATGTACATTACATCAACTCCTCGATTTCTATGTGCAGAATATCCGAGAAAGGAACGGTGTGTCTACAAATGACAAGAGGCATAAAAGGTCGGAGATCGCGCGCGAATTTCCCGATTATCTATTCGAGGAAGGGTTCCCCGAAGAGGATGTGACATGGAACACCAATGTCCGAGAAGCGCACGAGCAGATTGACGTGCGTGCCAAGAAAGTCCTGGACATGATATTTGAGAATGACAAGGAGAGATGTATGTCTGGAACGTTTTAAACGCTTTATCCGATTGGCTGAGTGGTTCACAGTCATTTCCATCACTTCGCATTATCGGTTCATTGAGTCATTTCTCCGAGTCTGTGAACACCGTCCTTGGCCTCTTCCTACCGGAGGTGAGCACGCAGTTGTGCTCGTCTATGAAGAACTACTCCTGATCGGTGTGCCAGGAGTTATCTCAGTCGTTTTGAGGTCTGAGCAACTGTTGTCAAATTGAATTCCACGTATAATTTACTTCAAGGGTCTATTGAATGATAGTATGCCGTAAGATGGAAGAGGTACTCGGACTCTATCTGTGACATTATAGAACAACAATGTCAGGAATTAACTCCAAGATTTGATCCCGAAGCACATGAGCCTGTAATCAACGAGCTGTCAATAGCCAGTGTCAGCGCTTCAGTAATGGCTTGTATGAGCTAGAAGTTGCCGAAATCTTCAACTGGTGTTTCCGACCAAGCGGCGCTTCCGAAACCAGGACACAAAGGTCATATACACAAAGCCACCATGTGATGGCAAGCTGTAGCCATAGATAATATTTTCATTCTTGGCAACTGCCACAGCAGCTAAGTGAGTAATCGGATCAATCGGTCATGGCAGATGCAAAGCCAGTTGCTGATGCAGGTTGTCCGGGCCACATGCAGACACTGCGAACCAAACTTTGTTTGACAGTGCCTTTCAATGTCGATAGCGACAATAGTATCAGACCTCCGAAATGGCTGCGGCAATCAATGTACCATTCTTTTACGCTACGAATTTCAAGTGCGTGAAACTTCCAGGTACTCGTTAAACGTTTGTGGTAAAGATATTACATGTGTTAAGCCCACATGAAAATCTGAATGACTCAAAAAACGGATTTGAGAATTTGGTACGACCAGATCTTGCCGTAGATTCGTTCCAGCCTCCTTTCATGAAAACGCACAGGTTGACATTGATGTCTTTGGTCCTCATTTCGGACCCCTTTGGCGATGTACCTAATGCCCTGCCGAGTCCCCATGCAGAATACCAGGTTCATCGCCTTGGGCCGATATCACAGACATCAGCTTCAATGGACTGTGCCGGAGATATCCGTATATGCCGCACCCAGTCGTCACCTCGGCGTCGGACCAAGATCCATCACGAACCGACACTGGGCTTATCTGATCATCAGTCGGGATTCACGATAAGGCTCTTCTTCCCTAACGTCGGTCTGGTGGGCCGAAGGGTTACACTATCACGCTCAGGGCTGCGGGATCTATGGTCACACGACGTTACACAGTGCGTACAACAGATCGGTTCGACACCGGTTGACTGATGACCCGTGACATGCTAGACTGTACATGGGTTTTTCCTCCAAGATGATCCTGGATCAGATGAGGGTGCAGTACGTATACTGTCTTATCCATCTGCAGGTGGAGTTTGAGCGCTGATCTGGTCTGCTTACAGGCTGTGAGCTCCATTTGAGTTTTTATTAGAGACATTGAGTGAATTTGTTGCTCACTGTTCTAGATACCCCCTCGTTTGGGGCTAAAGGACGATAGCGCTGATCGATGGGTGAAATTCAAAGGGGAGATTGAGCGGCTCAATGCGAGTGCGCTGTCAGGTACGGAGTACAAGGTCATGTTCCTCGGGAGGCACGGAGAAGGATACCGTATGTCACCTAATTTCTGATCAAACAGTCGAAGTTCCTCGGTCTGACGACCATCAGACAACGTGTAGGAATGGATAAGGCGAGTATGCTTGTTATGCACTGCTTGCGCGGCACTCTAATATCATTTTGCACTGGAGTCACTGGACAAGATTGAATGGTGACGGAGAGCTTGTGTGGGGGCGTGAGTCGTATCACAGCAATTATACCTGCTGACACCCGATCTTTCGCTGGTCACAGCCGACCCGAAGCTCACTGAGTTGGGCATAGAGACGCCAACCGCGCATGGAGGGACAGAACTTGTGCACGGAATCCCTCTTCCGGAGAGGCTATATTGTAGCCCTCTGCGCCGTGCGATCAAGACTAATCTGATCACGTTCGAGGACCTTCTTGTGTCGAGACTTAAGACCACGATCGTAGAGGTGGGTTTTTTTTTTGACATAGATTGGCTTGGATCGATGGTTTGTAATACTGCGCGCAGAATATCCGCGAAAAGAACGGTGTGTCTACGTGTGACAAGAGACGCAAAAAGTCGGAGATCGCGCGTGACTTTCCTGATTACCAGTTTGAGGAAAGTTTTACCGAGGAGGACAAGGCTTGGGACCCTGACATTCGAGAGACGATTGAAGAGCTCGATGCCCGTGCTAAGAGAGTCCTGGATATGATATTCGAGAACGACAAGGAACAGTGTCTGTCTGGAATATTTCAGTACTGCATGTGATTGGCTGACTGACCCCCCCAGTCATTTCCGTTACATCGCATCATGGACTCATCAGCGGCTTCCTACGAGGCTGTGAACACCGTCGTTGGATTCTTCCAACCGGAGGTGAGCACTTACAAGCACTCGTTCGCACCCGCTCATCCAGCGGTACTAGGGGTCATACCGATTGTTTTGAGAGCTGAGTCACTGTTATCAAATTGAATTCCACGTATAATTTACACTGAAGCATTGGTTAAATGGTATGCATAAAGAGACCTTCCATCCGCGTATTGATACTAGTACAAAGCCACATTGAGGGCTCGTGTCAATGTTTGACCCCGAGACTACTTGGCTGGTTTCGGCTGCCACTTGCCATATGTCCCGCTGAACTTGAACTCACCACCATCCGACCAGCGCACATTGACATGCGAGCCAGTGAGGAAGAGGTGATCGTACCTATCAGTAGCCAATGTGAGAAGCGACCAGTGAGCTAATTGGGAGAACTGACCGGACGGATGCTTTAATCCCTCCAAGCAAGCCATCAAATTCGTCAACGGGGATCTTACGCATCTTGAATTTCGGGGGCCCATCTAACCCAAGAAGGGTGCCAAAGATGAGCGGATCTGTGCACACGCCATCATATGACCACTTTGCAGAGCCATCCTTGCACGAAGGTTTCCACTTTCCGATGAGCATCAGACGTCATCCGATTAAATATAGAACAAACTCACGCCCATCTGCTTTGTGATGCCACTGTTGGCAGCTTTGCGGAGCTTTTCGACGGCAGCCTCCAGTTGCTCTGGCGATATGCTCTTCGGCGCCGAGCCACCCTGAGCAGACTGTAGCTGTTCCTCGAGATCCCTCGCGTACTGCGCGAGCTCGACAAGCTTGTGCCGCATATCATCAGGATCGTCCAGAATCGGGTACGTCTCTCGCTTGGAGAGGATTGCCTTGATCAGCGACTGCGCATCTCGGTGTGTAGAAGCACGCCTCTTAGCGCTGGGACCTTCGTCCTGGTCCGCCGCCTTGCGTTTCTTTCCTGCCATTAATGGTGGTACGTGGGAGAGTGGTGCACACGACGTGTTTATAGCGTGACAGAACGCGTTGTCACGCGTCACAGTGAGTTTGGACCGCGATGGATCCACAAAACGGCGTTGAAGAACGTTGTCAGAGTGAAACAGGCCCGCTCGGCAATGCCAGGTGTAGCACGAGCACGGTACTTACTAACTGAGGAGTGGGCAAGCGAGCGTGAATGACCAACTGAACATGTTGACAATGAGCTAAGAGTGGTATTTTACGTTGAGTGGTAGTACCATCTTGGGGGGCGAGGACGGGCATGTGTCGAAACACCTGCGGTCGGAGCAACGGGATCAGATTCTATATATACATGCTGGAGCGGGTGTTTGGTGTACAGCCTGTGCGGATCGTTGCGGATTGAAACCAAGGAGGGATATCCTGGCGGTGTCACGCGTCAGACAACTCTGCGACATGTCTGGGCGGGTCGCGCATAAACTTGAGACATGCTTGGATGGATCCACGATGAGAATCCCTTGTCCCACCAGAGAATGGGGGTCATGCCAACAAGGCTGGACAATTACCTGGCAAGTCGGTGGTTGCCCCACATCTGAGTCGGATGGTCTTGTGCAACCAAATATGGTGTTCATTGAGGCTGTGGCACAGCACGCGCCACCAGTGTAGACACCACCAAGCTGCTCACCGTCCACAATGTGGCGTTGGGCGTCGTTGTCATCGTCGTCGTCGTCCATCACGACCAGCGGGGACGGACAACTACGTACACCACGCTACCATTTCACGCCATCACATTAAGAAGCCCATTCTATGCTTTAGTGGCGTGTGAAATCAATCCCAGTAAGGAAATACCCTTTGCCCTGCCCTGTACCCGAACCCTTTGCCCAGCTCTGAATTTAATTTTCCATTTATTTTGACACTCTTGCTCCTCAATCATCAACCATCACCTTCCCCACCTTTTCGTACTGTGCGTATCACTTTGTTCGCCGTCGTCGGACGCAGCGTGCTCATCGTCCCCGACGTTCTCCAGAAACTCTTCTTACACCGCACTCCTCTATTACAGTAAGTTGATCAACGTGTCCTCGACGCGTCTATTCGCGTCTAGTGCCTCCGAACACGTTGCTCACCACGCCCTTTTTGCAGATGGCTGGATCCCGCGAAGACTCAGTGTATCTTGCCAAGCTCGCTGAACAAGCTGAGCGCTATGAAGGCATGTCTTACTTATTTTGGTCGTGTGCGTTCATCTTACTCGCGTGCCACAGAGATGGTGGAGAACATGAAGCGCGTCGCTTCCTCCGACCAAGAACTCACCGTCGAAGAACGCAATCTTTTGTCCGTTGCTTATAAGAACGTCATTGGTGCCCGCCGGGCATCGTGGCGCATTGTTTCGTCTATTGAGCAGAAGGAAGAGTCCAAGGGCAACGAGGTTCAGGTTGCCATGATCAAGGGCTACAGAGAAAAGATTGAGGGCGAGCTTGCCAAGATCTGCGAAGACATTCTTGACGTCCTTAGCAAGCACCTCATTCCTTCGGCTGCTTCTGGCGAGTCCAAGGTCTTCTACCACAAGATGTATGCGGTCTTTTGTCTCTCTTTGTATCCATTTGACGCGGTTGTTCAGGATGGGTGACTACCACCGTTATCTTGCCGAGTTTGCAACTGGTGACAAGCGGAAGGACAGCGCCGACAAGTCGCTGGCTGCTTACAAGGATGCTTCTGACGTTGCCGTGCAAGAACTACCACCAACACATCCCATCCGTCTTGGTCTTGCATTGAACTTCTCTGTCTTCTACTACGAGATCCTCAACAGCCCTGACCGTGCTTGCCACCTTGCCAAGCAAGCATTCGATGATGCCATTGCTGAGCTCGACACCCTTTCGGAGGAGAGCTACAAGGACTCGACACTCATTATGCAATTGCTCCGGGATAACCTGACGCTCTGGACGTCAGACATGCAAGATGGTGGTGGGTTCAAACTACTTGGTCTTGACGTTTTTCTGAATAAATTCACAGACAAACTAGACTCGAAAGATGAGCCCGAGGCCGCTGGGGACGACTAAATTGCATACTCTACATCTTGTCTCTTGCCACCTACATACAGGGCTTTAGGACACTGTGGTTACCGATTGGTATCCGTCGGGTGTTTCTATCATCACATTATTTGCATCGTCTCCACTTGTCGCATCTTTTTCTCTTTCATGTTCTTTTATTATACCGTACTATGCTGCGGTGACTCGTTCTCTGGTGTCATAGAGGCGAATGGAAGAAGTTTGAAACGACGCTGCTTTGTTGTGTTGAGTGTTGAGACTGAGCTTTGATGTGGACGATGACCAGGACTGGCCCGACTGTCCTGGGTCTGTTCAGTGTGCTCACAGCGTACACGGTGTTCCGTGCAGCGACGGACGTTGTTCGTCTGGTGTCGCCCCAGGGATGTCGCATGTCATGGATGTCGCCTTCGTATGTCCTCCAAGCGGATTTCAATACTTCCTGGACACCACTCGCTAGTCGGTATTCCCTCCTGCTCTACCGCGAGGTTGGGTGGGAGTCTAACCAGGTGAGGTCCAATACTGCAGGACTGGATGTAACTTACAAGTCACCCAGGCAAACGGTTTACCTGTCCTGTTCATTCCAGGAAATGCAGGATCATCGCACCAGGTGCGCTCAATAGCGTCCTCTGCCACTAGACAATACTATTCGTCCCCATTCGCCATTTCAGAAGAATTCACGGGACGAGGTGTGAAACCCCTCGATTTTTACGCTGGTGAGCTCGTCTCGCTCGCGTTCGACGCGACACCAACACTCTCTCACCCAGTGGAATTCAACGAGGACCTCTCTGCATTCCACGGTCCTACGCTCGATTCTCAAATTGCATACACATCTGCGGCAGTCAAGTATATTCTCTCTCTGTACCCGCCCGACACCCGGATCATTGTCATGGGTCACTCCATGGGAGGTGTCGTCGGCACCGCGCTTCTCCCCTCTGACGACATCGCAGTGCTCATCACCATGTCCACCCCGCACACGCACCATCCTGCGCTTGATGCGCGCATCCAGGAGATATATGACCGCAACCGGGAGACGCTGGCTGCGGACGAGACACCGGTGCTGTCCATTTGCGGTGGGGCGACGGACATGATGATACCCTCGGAGTCGTGCGTGCTCCCGGACGGCGCGGGGTACCGGCGCACGGTGTTTACGAGCGCGCTTGAGGGTGCATGGACGGGCGTTGGGCACCGCGAGATGGTGTGGTGTCACCAGGTGAGGTGGCGCGTTGCGCGTGCGGCGCTCGAGCTGGGACACGCGGCGGAACCCGCGCGTGTGCTCGACCGGTGGCTGAGGACCGGGGAGGCGTCGGTGGATGTGGGCGCGGAGGAGGTGAGGCTTGGGGAGGATGCGTACGAGTTGCTTTCTGGAGATGCACAGCTCGTGCTGCGCGGCCCACATGGGCGACGGACATACCTCGTGCCTGTGCCGGGGGACGGGATGAGGACGTTTGGGTTGTATGTTTTGCGGGGGAGCGTGTTGGGGGTGGCGCCGCACCATGCGCTTGACTTGAATGTGTCTGTGCGCGTTTGCACGGCGCAATCGGCGGATGGGAGTGTGTCGTGCAACGCCCTTGTGCCGAATTCGCTCAGGCTTCTTCCAGCTCCGATTCCTGGCAAACTGTTCCCCGTGCCAGACGAAGGATCGGATGAAAGTGAGGGTATCGTATTTTTCGAAGCCGAGCTTCCACATGCGGATGGTTGGGTGGGGGTCACTGTCGATGCTGGTGACGATGACCGTGGTTGGGTTACCGGAGGGTTTGACCACACGCGCACGATCAAGAGCGAACTCGGTCTGTGGAGTGCGTGCATGTCATATATCACGACGGCTCATAGAACTGACAACTATTTGCAGGCTTGATTTTTGGTGGTGTCAGGATACCACTTGCTCGGTCTGACGGTGTAGTATCAAAGACGCAAATCAGTCTTCCTGGCCTCCCATTCACTGCCCTGCTGGCGTATCGTGTCATCCCTAAAACAACAGAATACCCGTCATGTAGAGGTGCGTGTGACGGAATAAATTCCAGAGACGTGTGCTGATACCAAATTGAAGCGCCTCTGTTTTCTCCGTTGCTTGCCCATACTTCGCAAGCCTCTGAAACACACTACTATCGTCTTACTTCTGACCAACCCATTTTTCTCCACACTCATTCCTCTGGACCATATATTTCCTTTCTACACCCATCTCATGTGCCGGACCTCACAATCTACTCGTCTGAACCTAGCTGTCAAGACATTGCAGAAGTGCACCTTTCGATCGATTGGTGGGTTTCGTTGGGCAGAATGGGCACGCGTTATCCCACTGCGTTGGCCAGCTGGGGTGTCGGGATCGTCTCGCTGCTCTTGTTCCGTTCCTGGAGTTTGGACGGCCAGCAACTAAGCGTTGGTGACTCGTTGCGTGTGTTTGTGAGGCACCAGATGCCCGCGTTGATGGCCATTGCTGGGGCGATTGCACTGCTTCCATTGGGTCCAGATTATTACCTTGGAGTTGGAAGTGAGTTGGGGGTGCTGCGTGCGGTGTTGGCGGTAACGTTTGTTGGTATTGTGGCTGGAATGGTGTGCATCACTTGGTGGTTACTGGTAGTCCTTATGTGGCCACTCAGGTTGCTAAGGAGGGGCTTTACGCAAAGGTACGGTCACCAACTAGCCCTATAGATTTATGGCTGATGAATGGAAAAAAAAAGGAAACGTGATGGCGCCGGTGTGCGACAGGGCACGGTTATCTCCATGGTCTTCGTGTTGGCGCTCATACTCTTTTTTGTGCCGTGGCAAGTGGCCTTTCTTGGGTGCTGGATCACTCAGCTCTTCAACTGCAATGCAACTTTGCGATCCAAACCGTATCAGGGCTCTGTGCCGACGCTGGCAAGTACACCTACGCTCGTACATGCGGAGGACGACAGGGCACCTGATCAAGACGGTTCACCCACGGATCACTCCGCACGATCTCCCGGTCAGACGCTCAAGCCCGAGTTTGCGAATGCGTATAACCAAAACGCGCACATATTGTTGTTCATGACGTGGCTCTTACCACTGGCTGTCCCGGTGCTGGTGGTGTGGGTGCGCACGATCCAGACGGCGGGGTACACAACACCGTTCAACGGCGATCATAACGTGTTCAAAGTTGCTCCGTTTCTGGTACTCGTGGATCTCTTGGGACGCGGCCGTCCACTTGACACGACGTGCGTGTTTTCTGTCCCTTTTTTTTGGGTCTAGTCTGTATTGCTGAATGGTGCAGGGCTGGATGGCGGGTTACTGTGCGGTGGGGATGGGTGGGCGTAGCTGCGATTGCGTTTTTGATGGGTGGACAAAGGGCATGGGTGGTGTATGACGCGGCGAGCGTCCAGACGGCAATTTTGTTGGTCCGTCAAATCAAGATGTGGGTCTATGGGTGATGGTCCTAGGGTCAGGGACTGCAGCAGAATGGTGGCCGTGACGTTGACCTGGATGCCTGTACATGCCCTCCACGTAATAAATGATCTGGGTGGGCGTCGATCATTCTGTGCTGTCGCGATCCACAGAATTTTTATATCTGTATTGTTCATCAGGAAGGAGATCGGATCATTATAACTAGGCCGCCGTGTGTTATGAAAGGCCGCCGACCTAGTGATCCTGCCAAGTTACATTCATTGATTATATTGAACTACTTTCAAGTTTCTGCTCATATCTACAACCAGACGTCATGGCCACGTGATTTATCAATGCGTTCAGAATAAACTCCGCTCAAATTTTCTGTCTGCCGAGACGGCATCCTCCTAGTCCCGCTGAGCCCATGAACTTGCGGTGAATTTGTATTCGCAGTCCTCTACCGACTGCTTGCCTTGACAAGGTGTTGTTTTTCTCATCCGTACTTGCGATGGTTCTATTCAACAGCCCAATGCTAGCGAGATGAATTCTCCATTTGATGACCCGCCAGTGCTTTCAACTTCACCACCCTCCATGCGTGGTGTCTCGCCCACAGCGCGAAGAAACGACCGAGACTCTGCCAGTTCGTCCAGTTCCGTACGTGCGCGCGGGTCTCCAACCCACTCGCGTTCTTTGGGTCACCACGACCCAGACGCACGCGAGCGACAACGAACTCTGGACGTCGAAATGGCTCTCCAGCTCTCCCGTGCGCGGCGGGAGACAGTCGTGCAGCCTGCCTCACCCTTTGACGGACCTGGAATAGATGCGGACCTTCCGTTTGGCTCGTATTCGGTTGTCGAACAACACGATCTTCAGCTGGCCCGCGGAGAGGAGCTTTTCCTTGACCAAGCGACTATTCACGGCGACGTCCACACGGCTGCGAGTACCGCAACCCCTCTCGGCATCGGACTGAACGAGACGCGAGATCCATCGCTTTTTGCGACCCTTGAGCAGTTTTCACTTCCGGACCATCAACCGACATCGTCTGTGTCGTGCCTGCCCCGGTATCAAGTCACTTCCCGGTCTGTGTTTGACTTTGCGTCCCTGGAGAACTTTGCTACAGAAGAGAAGGAGAGTCTAGGTCTCACGTCTAGCAGTCCACCGACGATTCGGGTTCGCCATTCGAAAGAACTCAGGGATGCTTCACAGCCCGCACCCTCGGGACCTTCTGGCGGCAGCTCGTTCGAGTCGACTGCCGTTCCCCGCCGCCCGAGTGCGCGGCAGCGTAAGCTTAGCGAGAGTGCACCCTTGCCTCGACCACTTCGCAGAACTGGCAGAGGAAAGGTCGCGCTTTTCGAGCATCAGGTCAACGAGGCCGTCTCAGGCTTCCCTGCGAGACTCATGGCTACCGGCCAGCTCAGCGCAGTCCCTTCTTCAGACGATGTTTCTGGCACGTTTTACCAGTACGTTCCACCGCCTGCAGCAGTCACGGGGGGTATTGGTATTGGCACTCCAGGACACGATAGACCGTACAGATTCTCGTTTTATTCCAACGTCTTGTCTGCCACCATCCATGCTCGGAGTCTATGCGAGCTACCTGCCGAAGGACAATCCTTTGAGGATCTGTTCTGCGGCCTATCCCCATCTTCCCCGAGACAAGGGGATGCCACAGGAGGACTTCCGGCCTTTGCCGCTCCTCCACCCGTGCTGGGTCGTGTTCCGAGTGGATGGAAAACGCCATCGAGCCCCGAGGGGCTCCCAGCGAGCTACCGTAACGGTTTCTCCGGGCGTCCCGCGGACAAGGGTGAACCCGGCCGACCAAATGGTTCCGGCCCGACAACGGGGGCTGATGCTGAGGCCAACACATGGTGGCTTGATATACAGAGTCCCACAGATGAAGAAATGAAGGTTCTAAGCAAGGTGATACTATTTCCTGTGCTACGCGTGTGACCGTTCACACGACCTTCGCAAGGTGTTCTCCATCCACCCCCTGACTACGGAAGACATCCAAATGGAGGAAGCTCGCGAGAAGATTGAACTCTTCCGGAATTACTACCTCGTTTGTTTTAGAAGCTTCGATCAAGATCCGTACAGCCCCACCTACCTCGAACCCTTGAACATGTACATCATCGTCTTTCGGGAAGGCATCCTGTCCGTGCGTTGTCATCTCTGCTCGTGGATGGCGTGTGAGCTCATTCGGTGTCAGTTCCACTTTCATCCGACGCCACACCCGCAGAATGTGCGTCGGAGAATTAAGCAGCTCAAGGATTACATCAACGTGACGTCGGATTGGATTTCCTATGCCCTCATCGACGATATCACCGATGCCTTTGGGCCACTCATCCAGTCGATCGAGTACGAGGTCGACTCGATCGACGAGCTCGTGCTCATCCTCAAGGGTGCCGAGCAGAATGACATGTTGCGCCGGATCGGGACGTGTCGAAAAAAGGTCATGGGCCTCTTGCGACTCATGGGCAATAAAGCGGACGTTGTCAAGGGCTTGGCAAAACGCTGCAACGAGAATTGGAGGGTAGCACCCACCTCGGATATTGTCGGTTTTTTTCTTTATCCCAGGGCGTTGCCCAGTATTGATTTTTTTTTTCTTGGGGAACAGGGTCTTTATCTATCTGATATCCAGGTATGGCCGCCTGTCGCATCATGGCGCGGGTTGCTCACGTCGATGGACAGGACCACTTGATCACCATGACGCAGAACCTGAACCACTATGAAAAGATCTTGTCACGGTCGCACTCAAACTACCTCGCGCAGATCTCGATCGAGATGACGGACGCCAACAATCAGATCAACGACGTGCTCTCCAAGCTGACTGCGCTTGGTACAGTGCTCGTACCGATGAATTTGATCACGGGTGACGTTTCTTGTTCTTGTTGCCATCCCGCGGGGCTGACATGATCTAGGTTTGTGGGGTATGAATGTGCATGTGCCCGGACAGGATATCATGGTGCGTCGCGCGTTTGCACTCGGTGACGTGACGTTGAGCGTGTTGTCTAGGAGGGGTATACGTGGTTTTCGGCGATCGTGGCGGCGCTCGCTGCGTTTGCGTTGGTGGGGGGGTACACGACATACCGATTCATGGTCCGACGGTGAGCATGGCCGAGGAGGACGGTGTGGCGCGTCGAGGCAGCTCAGTCGCCTGTTTATCGTGGTATTTACACGCCGCCGTGGTACTAGACGACAAGGATACACGAATTTGCCCATGCCGTAGACATGACTTCTAGAAAAAAAAGACCCAGGAGGAAGATCGGTTTCGTAAACACTACATTGTAGTTTTTGACGTACACGCTGATACACCGTTGACCCGGTAACGACGGAGAGGTAAAACTTTGGGCCCGCATCGCAAACGATCACATTCATAAAACGGAGTTTCCCCAACACATGTGCGGGTGTCGAAACAAGACCGAAACAAAATGCAACATCATGGGCTGCCAACACGACAAACAAATTATTCGTACACGGTAAGCACATTCTGCAAGGAAATAAAGACAAGAGAAGCAGAAAGAAAGTAAGAGACAAGACAACATATGTAGCCCATATTCGACAACGGAAACTAAAACGCGCAAAAATCTATTTCTTGGGAAGGACAAGTTTGATGGAACGCAATGGTGGGGTATGCGAGTGCCCAGACGTGGATGCGGATGCAGATGTCGACGCCGACGTCGATGCGTGAAGGAGCTGAAGTGGCGGTGGAGGGGGCGGTGGCGCACTGCTGCCAAATGGCACAGAAGCCGAGGGTCGTGGAGAGGGCTCCGCGTCAACGGGCGATACAATCATGGCGAGCGAGGGCGAGAGCGTCTGTTGCATCGCACGTGCGGGCACCGTTGCTGGTGGTTGTACCGGCGTTTGCGGGTGCCGTCGCGCTTGCTTTGGCGATCGCGAGCCAGACGCCGATGTCGAACCAGATCTAGGGTCGGCGTGGGTATGGGGGATGTCTGGCGGCGTAGGCGAGTCGTCCACGAATTTACGCTTCTTCCCACTGTGGGGGGATACAGGAGGTGGGGCGGAGTGTGTCTGCTCCGGTGCTTCTGAACGACGGGGTGCGGCAGGGGTGCTATGCCACTGGCTTGACCAAGGTGGTGGCGGTGGAACATGATGTCCATTCGACGACGGCTGTCGCGTGAGCTCATAGACTGGCGTAGGTGGTGTCGGCAACGGCAACGGCGCATGATGGGAGTGAGAGTGACGGTGGTGAATCGTAGACGGTCCAGGATCCGCAGATCGAGGCATAGATGTTGTCGTAAGGCTGCGTTGGGAAGATCCCTCTGGCTGACCCGGAGTGAACCGTATAAGCTCGACAAAGAGCGTTTGCGTGTATGGCGGAAGCATCTTGGTGTATACGACATCTTTGCTAAAAGTATCCAACATGGCAGTCGTGTTCACATATGTATCTGGGTCCTTGTTGTCTGTAGGATCGTGTTAGAATTTTTTTTCTCCCGAAAAACGGGACAAAATATAAATAAAACCAACCGATATGTTTTACTCGGACTTCCGAATAAATGTACGGACGATTCTTGCGTAAACAGCACAATGGACACATGAACCGACTTTGGTGTTGTCCCATGGCGGCGTCGACGGGGAAGAATACACAACCAGCATGATACCGCTTGTTACAGAGTTCGCATTCCACGGTTGGATAGTTGAGTAAATATGATGTGCGACCTCTGCATATACACCGCGTCCCGTCGAGCCAGTCACTGTCGACGTCTTGGCCAAACGTGAACCGAGGCCGCCTTCGCTTCCGAACACGGATCGGTGTAGGCTGACCGGCTAATATGCGATGCAAGCCGGCGAGGTCGAGACCAAAGGATACTTCACGTGAAGGTGACACTGCAAACTGGATCTTGTACAGCTTCCGCATGTAGTGGCGCACTTGTGGAATGTACTCTGCACGTTGGTTACCAGCTTGGGAAGCAAACGTCAAAAAGTGTCCGATCACTGATGACAGACGATCGACACAATGTACAATGACTTCCAACTGCCTCCATGCGTCCGAATAGTTCTTGGTAATGTCAGGAGCGGAAACGAGGATTTGAGGTAGGAAGCAAAAGTGCCAGCTTCGTTCCTTGTGAATGGCACCGTTCCAGTGGTGATGGTCGCAAAAGGGGCATGATCCACCATTGGCCGCACAAACGCCGTGGAATCGTGCAAAGCAGTGGTCGCATTGAACTGCGTCAGATTGTGTACCGGGAGGTGGAGGTCGGACGGGTAACGTGCAGATGCACGTGAAATATTCGTCATTCGGGGGAAGATCGTCTTCGGCTCTTGTAGACTCCATGACGTCGTCAAGGATCCCCTGACCATGAGCACAGCCATGCTGGGGACAATACCACGGCAAGTCTTCTAACCATTTTTGATGCAAGACAAGCTGCGCATCCAGCTTCTCAAAGATTGGTAGCGAGAACATCGAAAGGTGTTCTCGGGCGTAGGTCTTCCACTTCATCATCATCTCGAAAATGTCCGTCTCGTCCCGGTGCTGGTAACGGTTTCGCAGAATCGCTTCGCAGCGGTTCTCCAGATCGAGTGCAAACTCGGCGGTCTGTTTGAGATCTCTGATAGCAGGAACGCTAAAGTCCTTCTCTGCGCGTGTCACAAACCGCATGACTTCAGACACCTTTGGCTTCGGCCCCTGGCTATCTGGCGACAACCACGCCTTTGCCTGTTTCTCAAAATCCTTGGCCTTGTTTCGAGCCAAGAGTAACCGATCGTATATCGTGACGTCAACGGGTACAGACGGATCCATCTCGAAAAATTCGTCAAGTTCTTCAACCGTCTTGTACGGCTGGTCCAGGACATGTCTTGCCCTATCTCCCCATTCGTCCCCGGCATGTTGTCTTGACTGCAACGTCCCGACGAACTTGTTGTCCTCATTGAGATTACAGGATCTGGCACGTGCGAGAAGTCCGCGGACATCCTCTAATGTAATGCTGTTGTCTTCCGCCTTCTCCTCGAGCTCGTTCACGAGTTGTTCGCGAGATACAATCTTCTCGACTTCAAAGATCTCTTCAAGGTAGACGTTGATAGAAGAGGCATCTAAGAGCAGCCGTTCACATTCATTGAGGTACGTGTCACGATCATCAGGAGATTCATCTTCCTCGAGCAGTGCCGCAGCCTTGCGTTGGATTTCTTCAGACTTTTCTGCCAAGCCACGGAGCTGACCAATCTCTGGGGCGTCAAAGCCGAGGGTTTGTACCTCTTTGAGCAGAGCGTAGAGATCCTCCAGACTTCGATCCGGCCTGTCGCCCGGGTCCCGGTCATCAAAGGCGGGGCTATTGACCTCGTGGAGTGGAGGACGGCCACGGGAACGGCGGGAACGTTTGCGACTTTGTTTGCGGATAAGAAAAGTATTGGCTGCGTCAAGCCATTCGCTGGCACGGCTTACACATCTCCTGAGGGAAGCCAACTCTGGCAGGTAGTGATTTATCCGCTCGCCTTCTGCGAAAATTGCTCGAAGAGAACGGAGTGGCGGTACGTCACTTTCTGTCAGAACTTTCTGAAGTTTGGCCTTCCATGTGGCTGGAATAGCCGCCCGCTCGGCTACCTTGGCAAGGTTTTCTTCCAGCTCCGCATCCGAGAACCGTAGCCTTAACACGCGCTGACTTATCTGGTGATCGCATAGATGCTTCGCGTGTTCGACACAAACCACCTCGTTCTTGCAGTGGCAGGTGACTTGGGAGAGATAACAAAAAACCTTGCAGTATACACATTGATATTGGTCTTCGGCTCGGTCCTCTTCTTCGAGCCGGTCTACCATGCCGAGAGTCCGAGCAATTTGGCGAGATGCCAGTTCGCGTTCTGTCATTTCCCTCAGGCATGGTTCTAGCCTATAGCCGGCCGCATTCAGCGGGGAATAGTACATGCCTGCAGATGGTAACTCACCATAACGCCGTCTTAATTGACGTTGACTGCTGCGTGATGGTGACTAAAAGTTCGTCGTGAGAGAAAACGGGTAATTTTCTGTGTTCCCTGTAACGTTGCACGCATTCACGTCCGTATGGCAACCAATCAGGGAGCGCAAAGTTGACTGCCTCGTTGAAGTTAAGCTAAAGCCGCACAAAATCAATCCTGTATGATCGATCAATCGCGTGTAAAACGTACCCCATGATTAAACCCTGCATGGTAGGCCTTTGGAAAAGTGATGACAAATTCGCCTGCACGTTGGTTGCATGCGTACACGCGGACCCCAGCATCAGTGAGGCGCTTCGGATTCATCAATGTTACCAGCTGAAAAAGGAGATCTGGCTGTGCTTCGAACAGATCCGGTGCCTCGCTTTTGATCGCGGCTTCAAATTTATCTGCGTCTTCCCCTGGGATGCCGTACCAAGTCTTTGTCTCCCCCCAGTGTTCTATATGAATATGGTCAATCATATCACCTTTTGAAATGAAACAAAAACGCGATGCTCACGGAAGTTGATGCTGTACGTATAATGATCCTATGAGAGCCATTAGCACTGCGGCCTTTATGACAGGAGGTGGTAAATACTTACCTCGTTGTGCCAGCAGAAAGTGGAAAATACCATTCCTACATAAGTCCATGGGACGGTCATACCCGAAATGTCCGACTTGATGAATCGCAAGAGGGAATTCGCTAGAATGGGCATATTGTTCAAATTCCACGGATCCTTGGAAGCAGGATCGAGCGGATGGGTCTCCATGGTTGGCATAGCACTATCGTGCAGATATCGAGAATATTCAACGGTGGAAAATCATAAAAACTATCACCTGAGACGTACCTGCCATGAGTGGTCGAGTGGACATCGGCTCCGTACTCAATCTCCACTATATCATTCGGAGACTGAACAAGTCGCCAAAATTCGTTCTCAACATCACTCTCGGTCACCAGTGTGTTACCGACGTAGTTGACCGTCGGATCGTTGAGGTCAGGGGGAGATTTGTGGACGGGTGGATGGGATGTCCACCACTGGCGGCGAAACTCAAGATCCCGGGCTTGGAAGCTTGAAAGACAGTGCTCCTCCCCCTCGTCGAAGCCAAAATCGCCACCGGTCTCAAACAAGCAGGTGTGACAATACCATTGGTCCTTGGGGATCGAGGTCAAGGGCGGGTCCAAGCAAAACATGTGAAAGCCTATGTATGGTAAGACAGTGCCAAAAGCGACAAGAAAATAAATTTTCCGTACCGCAGTCGCAGCCGTCGCAGAGGAGCATCTCTTCCTCGTGATTTTTCTTCTGACAAACTTCGCATGACTGCTGTTCCAGAGTCAGGAGGGTAACCGACTCTTTTAAGCGAGATACATACTTCTTGTGTTAATTTGTTGTCCTCGTCTCCTTGTGACGCCGGTGACGTTCGGGTAGGCGGATTCCGTCGCTTACGTGTCGCTACTCGGCAACCTATTCTGTCATTGTACGGCAGGAACAGCAAGAAATACATACGTGAACTTTGATCACGGGATGACGACTTTGTAATCCTTCTTGAGCTCGTGCCCTCGGCACGGGAGCCATTACGCTCTTTGTACTCGCCATCGTCTGGAATATCGGACAAAGCGCTGGAAGAGGAAGTTAGAGGACTGGAGGGTGGCGAAGAGGTGTCGCGATGGTGCCCATTACGGCTTCGGGCCGTCTGAATGTTTGAGTGAGTTTTGAGGTGGGGATCACGATTTCCACCGGGTGAGGACAAAGTGGGTGAATTCCGCACCCGATCACAAAAATGCTCATAGGGTAGAATGATTCGTGTGTAGGAATTCTTGATCTGAGTGGACAAGCCAGGTATGCCCCTGTAACCGAGGAGAGCGCCGAGGTCGCCCCACTTGCGATTTTTTGTGACCTATGGTAAAAATTAGCGGTAGAAAAAAAAAGAGAGAGGTGGTACGATGCATACCGCATCATAACCACCGAGTTTGTGGACTTCTTTGCGGAGAAGCCAGAGGTCGAGTGACTTGTGGTTGATCGTGGGTACGGAGACACGTGGGTTGCCTTGCTGCTTGTGGAAGCGGTAAAGCTGCTCCAAAAAATTAACCTTTGCACGAGATGAAGCCTCGATGGAGTTGAGGCGCTGCAATCGTGTCTTGAAACGAAATGTCTGGCGGAAATGAACACATGTAAGATCGAGACCAACAGAACGGGAAAAACGCGGCAGGAAGGCACCAACCTCTGTGTCGGTGACAAAAGGTATTTTCCATCCGACTGGAGGGACAACCTTGCAGATGCCATAGTTGATGGCCTTTTCAGAGATCGAGTGAATATAGGCCATGGGGTCCTTGAAATCCTCTGAAGTAGGGTAGAAAACGGGGCAGTCCTCGAGGTCAAAGGGACGAGGGGATGTCCGTGGGGCCAGATTTCTCGGACTGGAGGTCTTTACCGAGGAGAGGTCGAGAGAAGCTGCGACAGAAATTGGGGTGTGATCACCAGAAAAATCGTCCGAGATGTCCTGCGAAGACGCATCGTCGTTATCGTGCGAGGAAGCGTGATAATGGAGGGCTGCGAGTGCGTGGGTCTTGGATTTGCGGGGGGCGCGCTTGGAGGAGGAGGAGGAGATGTCGGAGGCGCGGGAGAGGGTGGCAGACGGGGGATCATCCTGTGGCATGATTGGGAATGCACCCTCTACGGAAATGTTGAGACAAGAGGTGAAGGTCGTCGGGTGTTTATTAGGAAAATCGGAGGGGTTGGTGGTGCGGGTGTGGGCGGTCGGTGTGCGGGGGGACCTGACCCTGCGGGACGGTGTCTGGCTCTGGCCCAGGTAGAGGTCCATGTACGAGATAGTAAGGAAAGGAAGGAAAGAGCGTTGGATGTGCTCCGTTGCGTGGATGTGTGGGACCCAGCGGGCATTGAATTTGGGCACAGAGTTATCGTGTCGCCCTCACTTCTGTCACCGTGGGAATAATACCAGACGTTCGCGGACTCGAACCCGACATTGCTTCCGCGTCCTGCCAGCGCCCCGCTCCTCCTGACCTACACGAGGAGTTCTGCCACAAAGTAATCGACAACGTGCTTGCAATGCGACACCCCGAACACGTCGGACAGGGCGAATCCAGCACTGGAAAAAAAAAATCTCACCCCCCCTGATCATGGTCCCAGTGCGGCCAACGCCAAATTAACCTTCATGTGCTCATGAAACAACGAGTGCTCGTAGCGCTTTCAGTGATGCCGCACAGCAACCTCTGACGCGAATACCACGCCCCCAGCAGCCCAGTGTACCAACGAAACATATCCTAGCCGAACCTTGCACCAAAGCCAATCACCCAGCAACCGCTCCTTCTTTTCATTATTTGGGATATTGATTATGCTCCGAAATGGGTGGAATTTTTACGTCCCATCGAAACGGAGTGTGGGACATGCCTTTTCCAAGATGATGCCCGAATGGAGATGCACCGCCTAAGGCACGGCGCCTCCCAATTCCCCGCCGCTCTGTGCACACGACTCACATGCATCACTGGCACCTGAGCGCTGAGCGCTGAAGCGAACAATAAGACTCGACGACTGCGACCGTACCCAGAAAGGAAATGAAAGAAAAAAAAAGGAAAAGCCCCCGGTGGGACTCGAACCCACAACCTCCAGATAGTCTATTTAGAAGTCTGACGTCATAACCATTAGACAACGAGGGCTTTTGATTTTCTTACCATCTTGAATATCTGATCACTCATTCGACTGACCAGTGACTCCTTCCTTTCGCGGATATCTATCTGATCACAGTCAAGTCATTCAATGCTGCGCCGGGTCATGATAAAAACCACAGCCGATGCGTCGATCAACCACGTCGTACGGTACACACGCCTCTACAGGCTCAACTCTGCCCACACCTGTCTCTGTTCGTTATCGTAGATTGAGAGGGCGGTAACTTACCTCTTTTACGGCATCACCCTCATCTTGGTTGCTATCGACGCTTCCGAGACCAAGTGTCCGCCGCTCTGTTCGACGTCGGGTGAGTCACCATCCGCGGTCACCGAAACCTTGCTCACCCCACCAGCCAGGGCACCGATCTCACTCATCATGGGCGATCACTAGAGCGGCCAATTCCCTCAGAGACGTAATCCAAAGCCTGTTCACCGTCCGTACGACCCCCTGCCCCGATCGCCTTGCGGCAGTGTTGAGTCGGCGTGAACCGGACGAGTTGTATGAACAATGAATGAATGGAAGGTGCATGCTGACAACGCCCTTGTTCCCCGCGAGAGAGCCTATAAAATGGGGCCTCCTCTACCGTGCGTTCCCTCCAACCACACACGCGCGCGTCTTGCGTCACACCCCTTTTTTTCTTGACGTATTCCCTTGCGACACAGTAGGTATGAAGCATGTACGGATCCTTTTTCTCATTTTCAGTCATTCATTTAATCCGACCCTGTACATAGGCACACTCTGCGCGCTACTACTGCGCACCTGACTACTAATTCGGGTTCAACTCGGATTCCTCTTCCATATCGTTGGACACGTTTGACGAACCTCCCGCCAAGTGGTGGACGTGGCTTTGTTTCTGTCTCTGTTTCAAGGGCGATACCACTCGCTTGCATGTATCATATCCGGGTAAGCCTATTGCCTATACTCCGCAGTGGCTGACGTGCTGATCACACCATCGCTCGTAGCGATAACACAGGATGTTAACCCCACGGCCTTGGTCCAGGGCTCGAGTACAACGGGGCAGTGTTTGTTACTAAAAGACGCAAACTGTAACTTGTATATTTCGTAGCGCTCCCTTCTTTACCTCATAATGTTACTGCTTTCTGAAACAAGTCACGCGATACTGAAAAGGTTGAATCAAATTAGATAGCGGGTGTGTGTGGATACATGTGCAGTGCAGTTGAGCAGTGAATACACTGGATGGGTATGTAGGCGTTTGCTGTAAATGGAGCAAAGGGAGCTAGGATACCAAGGAATGGTCTGATGAAAGACTCCACGCGTCGGTGGCTTGAGAGAGAAAGTCAAGACAATCTCAAAGAAAACGAACGAAAAAGAAAAAAAAAATAAGAGTAAAATTATATATACATGTGCAAGTTCCGGCCAAAGGAAAAAAAAAAAAAAAGAAGGTCAACCTCCGGTCACATTCGCTCGTACGTCCATCTGAAAGAAGATAGAAAAAGAAAAAAAAAAAAAAGACGGACGACAACCATCTTCATTTCTTGAGCGCGCGCAACTGCGTCCTCAGATTTGCATTCTCCGTTTGCATCGAGTTGAGTTCGTCCATCAACGCAATCCGCTGCGTCTGCTCTGACGCGCGCATTGCCTCCACCTCTTCCTGGGCATCTCGGAGCGCCTTTTGGCACGCGTCCAACTGACCCTCGAGCTGCTTGCGAACCATCTCGGGGGCGGCTACAGCCTCTTGAGCAAGGGTAAGCGTCTTGGCGCTAAGTGCGTTATTGACTTCGGTAAGCTGTTTGCACGTTTCTGCTTGATTGGCGGCATGCATTTCCATATCCCGTTTTTCGGCTTCAATCTGATCCACAACAGCCTGCAGTTCCTGTATCTCCTGCACCCTGCATCAGATAGATCGAAACATGAGCCACACGTTCGCCAAAAAAAATTCTTCTAAAAAATTCTAGAAAGAAAAAAACATACAAGGTAGCCTGTTTATTTTGTAGACTGAAATTTTGATCGTCGAGGGTGGAGACATGCTTTTGATATGTCTCCAGGGCCGCATTACTCTCCTCGGCGAGCTTTTGCGCACGCTCAGCATTCTTCTTGAGTAGATCATGTGCTTGCGCAAATCGGATCAGTCGTTCGATCAACGCACGGTCGTCGATCACCAGGGCCTGTACACGCGCGACAAAGGCCTCCAGGGAAAACGCACCACCAACGGCAGCCTGTGGCGATCTCGTGTCATAAAGTGCCTTGAGCGAACGAATGTCCATGTCCGACAGGGAGGGTAGACCCGGTCTGGAGTGTGGACCACCGGGGCTGGACACCGTCGAGCCCATCCGGAGGTGGCGCGGTGTACCGATTTTTGCCGAACGCAGCTCTGGCGCTGGTAAAACGGCCCAGACGGGTTGCAATAACGCCACGACGTCGGCGACCTCGCCTTTGTATTCGATCGGAGGACCGGTGTAGACGGACGGCGCGGTCAGTTCCTAGAACGGACATTCAGTGGCAAGTCAAACGCGAGTCGATCGGAGAGGAACCTTTACCAGAGTGCCCATAGCGAGAACTTCTCGTCTTGCATCGTCTCTTTCTCGCTGTATTGCCTCGAGTTCTCCTTGAAGCTGAGACACCATTTGCGCCTGGTAGCCATCGCGCTCCTTTGTGACCGCCGAGAGTTTCTCGAGGTGGGTCCCGACGGATGCCAGTAGACCCTGCAACGATGTATCCCTAGATGAGTGATCGACATGGTGAAGTTGCATCAGCACATGAAGAGTCTCGATTGCACCATTCAGTTCCACCTGCGCTTCGCCACCCCCTTTCAGCCGATCCAACCCATCCTCCATCACAGCCTTCTCTGCCTGCCAATGTGCACGTGCCTCATCATACTCCACTCGGAGAGCCGAAAGCGCCTCGTCCTTTCTTTGCAGATCCTTGTCGGCCTTCTCCTGGACCGAAAACAGCATCTTCTCCATTTCCGTGGTCTCGCCGCTTTGCTGTTCCAATACCTCGAGTCGTTGCTCAAGCCTCTCCACTTCACGTTCCTGCTCTTCCAACCTCTGCCTGTCCTCTTCCCATCGCCCATGCCCTCTCGTCAGCTCATCACAGCGCGCTTGAAGTTCTTCGTACCGCGGTAGTTCCCTTTGAAGTGCATTGACCGTGTCCTCCGCATTCTGAAGCTCCATACTCATCGTCGTTTCCATTTGTTCCTTTTCTAAGCGGAGATGGGACAGCTCGCGTGCCAGCTCGGCATTCTTCTTGTTCGTTGTATTCAGGGACTCGGTAGCAGCACGCAAGTTAGCCTCGAGCGTCGCAACATCCGAGGTCGACAACGGCGATTTGGGGATCTGTGCGTCAGCATGGCCAGCGAATAAGTGGGCACCGTCAAACTTGGACGGGGTGGACGGGGCACTGACGACCGAGCCCACGGCAGAGCTACGACTCAGCGGGGTGGCCAACGACGTATCCGGTTCGGGTGTACCATTCAAGGAGGGAAGAATATTCTTTTCCATCTTGTGCACAGAGTATCCCAGCACACCGGCACGGTGTTCGAGCAGTTTTCGATAAACCTCGTTTGTCCGCTCCGACAAGCGCCATAGTTCTTTCTGTGTTGTCACAGCCTTGCGTTCCGCGCTCTCGAGTTGTTCCTCTGCCTGTTTCGACATGTTTCTGTGCGCCGCGTTCACCTTGGACAAAGACAATGCCGCATCACGAATCTTGGTCTCGAGCTCGAGCTTTTTCTGCATCGCTGTGAGTCGAATCTTGAGGGCGTGGTGTTCCTTGAGAGAAGCGTCAAGGATGCGCGAAAGCAAAATAGATGTGCACACGCACCTTTTTCAGCTCTTCGACGTCTTCTGCGCTAAGTATGTCGCACTCACGACTGTCAACGACGGCTTCGCTGGTGAGCAAACTCATGAGGAGTTCATCCCTTATATTGACCGATCCGGACGGGTGCCTCCACCCCGTGCCACTCTCTGGTGTCATGGGCAGCCCCAGACTTGCCAGTGGCACATGAGACGACGGGGGAGTTGACGAGCCGACATAAGGGATTGATCTACGCGTCGGTGAAGTGAGGTTGTGAGAGGTAATACTCCCTGTAGGCGAGCGTGCTGAAGCAGGCGTCGGCCTTGAAAGTTGCGTAGAAGCACTGCCTGGCGTCTGGTCGCTCGTCGGAGACGCCACTTGAGACGTTTTCGTCCGTTCTTTGCGGATGACAAGACCTGGAGTTCCACTCGTGGATTTGCTATCTACTGGCTGGAATTCTTGGGGTGTCCACGAAGATTTTGGAGGTGGAACGGGCGCGGTGGGTGCTGGCGGGGGTACGACAGGGACTGGTGCTGATGCTGATGCTGGCGGGGGCGGATGTGGTGGTTGTGTGTGGGACGCGCCTCCACCGAGAAATCTTCGGACACCGTTCATGTATTTACTGCTCGTCGTCGCCCGCTATGACATCCAGAGTTGTCGTCGCCAGTGGTGTTGGAGTAGGTAGAACCCGTCAGCCGGCCCAAGTTGTAGTTGTCGGCTTTGGTGTCGGCCGACTTACGTTTGTCCCCGAACCTCATGATGTTCAGCACCAAGTATTGACCTCTTCCGCATCGTATTCGCCGCATTGAATGATACTTGCGTCGAGACATGTCGTTCACGTTTCAATGGCCCCGCTTTTCCGACCAGTTTCATTCCGATGCCATCCAGATGCTCAACAATGCGCTCAACAAGGGAAACAAACCACCCGTGATTGCAGACAAGATCGAGGTCGTCGAGCTGGAGATGGGCACCCAGGTTCGTGGGTTATATCAAACCCATCCACGGCGCTCACCGTCCATTAGCCGCCTGAACTTGAAATTCGGGATATTGGCGATCTCACCATGGATCAGTTTCGAGGCATATTTCGCCTCACGTACGCTGGTGACGCTCACCTCGTCCTTAAAACTAAAGTGCAGGTACGAATGTCCATTTTGTTGTAGTGTGGCTGCCCAGATGAAACTTTGTACAAAGGCAAATCCCCTGAACCATAAGCAACCGGATATACACCTCATGACTGGTTCGAGAGGGATGCTCGCAGCAAGGGAACCTCTTGTCGTACCCATGCTTCTTCGTCTCTCCCACTTCAAGCTCAACTCCTACGTTGTCCTCGTCGTCTCCAAACAAAAGGGCATCACCCTCGTATTCAAAACAGACCCTCTCCAAAACGTGGATATCAACAGCACCTTTGATTCGATCGCTGTCATTCAAAAATTTATACAACGCGAGATTGAAGGACAGCTTCGTCAGATGTTTAGAGAGGATCTGCCGGGTATCATCCACCGCCTGAGTCAACAGTGGGTAAAGGCAAAGGTGGAGGCACCGTATCTCGACAAACGACCACCACCAGTAGCACGTCGGCCTTTTGATACCAGGCGCGTTCGCTCCGTCTCCGGAGTGTCTGTCGCTAGCTCATCTCGGAGGACCTCGAAATCCTTTTTATCTGCTCAGTCGACTCCAGTTACCTCGCCACCAACCGAATTCACTAGCTCGTCACCTGACCTTGACAATTTTGACCCAACTTATGGACTTCGTCCAGAGGGACTACCTATAAAGAGCGTTTTCTCGAATTTCGGCCGATTATTCAAGCAAAATAAGGGCCTTGCGGATCTCACAGAGGAACAGTCGGAAATCGACGAGGAAGAAGACGAGGCAGAAGAAGACGGAACGTCCTACTCGATAGAAGACTTTGCAGACACTTCTTTCGATGACTATTCACCACCTGCCAGTCTGGCGCCAGACGATTCCGTCACCGAGTACGAGACCATTCCTGCTGTTGGCGGGGGCACAATCACTCGCCCTCGGGTTTATCACTCACAGTCCATGATCCAGCCCCCAGCGGAAATCTCCAGAACTCCTTCACAGGTATCTCTCGCTAATGGTTCAGTCACGCCCGAGAGTGGCGAGACCCAGCTCTCGCGCTCGAGCAGCAGCGGCCTCGCGCGCTCGGTCGAAACACCACCCACGACCGTTCCTCCCCGCTCCGTCCATAGCCTTGGCTCTAGCCACAAGCCCCGCCCGCTCTCCTTCCGCCGTCTTTCCGTCTCGTCCACCTTTCCCCTCGACCCATTCCACTCAGGCTCACCACCAGCGCACCACACCACATTCGATGCGGACCCCAAGATCGTCCTTCCTACACTGAGCAACACGCTGCACCAGCTGTCGACGCTTAGCAGTTCCAACCACACCCTATCTCCCTACACCCGCTCGCTCGAACACTTTGCAGTGCGGAGCGGACCTCCGCGGACGCTCAGCGCATCGGGAGTCCGTGCACCGCCAGAGCGCCACCCGGTCAAGGCAAAGCGTAAGCGGATCTACCGCATCGGAGGAAACGCCCAGGCTCAGCCTGATCCCGAACCTTCGTCGTCCGCACCCCCCTCGCCAGCCTTGCTGCCGTCCGAGTTTGACCCGTCCGAGATCGATCGGTATTTCCCGTCGGGAGACGACCCAGACTTGCCTGGGCATGCTGGTGAGCCACGCGGGCATGAACTCGGATCAGAGGTGGCGTATGACCCAGACTTGCATGCATCTGCACTCCGACCCCTTCCTCGACATCCGTACGATGCATATGAGGCGCTGCGTCGCCGGCGTCCATAACCCCATCTTCCCTGTCCAGATCGTCGGCACATCACACCACCGATCGAGATCATGCACACATCCAAGCGCAATCCCATTTTTTATTTGTATGCAACCTAGATATCAATATCCATCGCATCCACCTTTTTATGGTTTTGTTTCTCTGTTCGTTGGACCATGTGTATTATAACAAAATACATCTCTATCCTTTCGCTCTCACTTTCAACGGTACATGTAACACTTGGGAATTTTTCGCAAAAAGCTCGAATGGTTTATTTTTCAAGAGACGCGACATTTGAATCTACACCCGGTGCGCAAGCTATCCTATCTTGTGGGCTTCGTCTTGCAACATAGTGTTTTCCTTTTATCGGACTCCATTTCGCGGTTGTTTGTCCATGTTAGGATCAGAGGCTGTTAGCCTGTCCTTTCTCCCATCGACCGGCCAGCTTCCCCAAGCCTTTACGCTGATTCTCACTTAAACTACTGTAAGTTTGACGTTCTTGTGCAGGCGCAGCACTAAATTCTTTCATCATTCGTCTTGATCGCATCGCCTTTATTCCTTATCTTGTCACGATTACAGCGCTCAGTACATCTTCTCTTTCTACTTGTTCAGATCTCGCCCCCTTCTCGTGATTTAGTGTTCTTGTCTTCACCCTCTGCTCCTGAACCAAGCACATTACTGTCTGTGCCATTTCTGCCTTGCAACGTGTCGTCAAACCTCGTCTCGTCTTCGAATCCCCACTCGTAATTATCGCACGCCGTCTCCCATTCCTTGCTCTTTAGGCTTTTCTTGGTTCTCCCTTCACCTCCTCTGTTCTTTGTGAGTCACGGAAGCAAATACCGTCAATATCTTATTCACTTCTCCCTTGCCAGTGTTAGCTTCATCCCCGCCTTGCTCTCATCTGTCGTCCCGCTATTCCGGATCACCTCCTCTGCTACGCCGTTTCTGATCTCGTGCTTGTTCTAGTTCCCGTCTCGATCGTCTCTTTCTGCGAGTCGCACAAGCCTCACCTCAACGTTGATCAATCGATCCCTTTCGCTTTCTGAGTCAAGTCTAGCACACCTTTCGCTTGCTACGCTGTACCATACAAGTCCTTTCCCACAACATTGATCTCCGTTCGCTCTATCTCGCTGCTTGTACCATTCATCCCGGCCTCTCACCTCTTGCCTGTTTGCCTATCTGTCCGCGTCCTTGAAATTTACGCGCCTCACCTGGATTACACGGACAGTTTCCGGTCGGTGTCTCGCCTTGCCGCATCACCTGCCCACGTCCAATCAAACTCTGCCTTTACCTCTTCTCAGGCATTCCTTGTTACGCTGCCTGTTCTCCCATCAAATCCACGCACCCTGTAGCATCCCTTTAATTGTGTCTATCCCCCCTCAACATACTGACCACATTCCGGTTCTTTTACCTTGTCTTTGTTGAATTCACTGTTTCTTTTTGACACCTACCCCGAGTCTCAGCCCAGCCACTCTACTTGTCATCTCTATCTCTAATTTCTCAATGAACCAGAAAAACCTGGAAGGCATTGCCTTCCAAGTCACAGGCATGTTTTATAAGCTGATTGGCATGTTTGTGTGTAACTTTTTTGTAGTTGGTCAACTGACCCTCTGGTCTCGACTTCCCAAACAAGACATCCGTGTCACTGTTCAGGTTGGCGAAGTGTCCAAAATAACATGTTCTGGCAAACAATCATGGAATTATAAGAATGTCTCATGGAACCACCCTTTCCTCTTGTAGGTATTACTGCATGCTCTTCAACTATACTTGGTCACCAATCATTTTTTAATTAGTACAGCATCCCCCTCAACTGTTATTGTTGTTGGTTTATGCAGTCTTCCAGAGGACTCTACTATTCAATGGGAGAAACAACCACTAGGTGAACCAGTGGTTACAAATGTGACTACCCTGATGAAGTTGACCAATACTCAGCAATGTGGGCCTATTTCCATTTCTGTTTTTACTTCCATGATTCAAGTGTTAATAATGTATTAGACAATGTGTCTGGACTATTAATTGGTCCTGCAACTCTGTCTATTATATGCAAGGCCAATATGCCAGTAAGTTTTACTGTATATTGTAGTCTAATTAACTAATTATATGTTTAGATTGCACCAGATGGGCATGACTGCACAGCATCTCTAGAAAAATATTCCCTCAAGCTTTATAATATTGGAAAGGGCTCTAGAAATGTGTCCTCTATGTCCACAAGACTTGAAATGGATCTGGCAAGATTGGATTTTTTTCCTATAGGTCATGCAAATCACACTGCTGTTCTAAACCAGATCTCAGTTTCCTTTTTCATTCGTTATCAACAAGAGGGAAACATTGCATATCTCAACAGGGCAATTGAACTTGACCAGACTAGGCTTGATCTTTGTCCATTAGGTCACCCAGAGCATGCACAAGCTCTTGAGGGATTCACAATGTCCTTGTGGTGTTACTACTGTCTTCAAAAAAACAAATGTGACCTGGATAGGCTTATAGAGCTGCAAGAGATATGGCTCATGTTGTGCCCACAAGGCCATCCAAGACATGGAAAAGCTCTTAAAGAGTATGCAAAATCTTTGCAGGAACGTTATCATGCACAGAAAGACATGGCAGATCTGAACAGGGTCATAGAAATGAATGAGAAAATCTTTGCTATTTATCCAAAAGATCATCCTGAACACTGGATAAACCTCTTGAACTTTTCAATATCCCTTCATACACGCTATCAGAGACAGGGCAATCTAGTGGACTTAAATAGATCCATTGATCTCAAAGAGCAACTTTTGAAACTGTGTCCAGAAAGCCATCTGTATTATGGGAAGGCTCTCCAAGGCCTTGCACTCTCACATTTGGATCAATATGATGAAACAAAAAGCAACTCTCATTTGAATAAAGCAATTATGCTATTCAAAAAAACATTGGAGTTCTACCCAGTTCATCACAGACATTTTGCATTCAATGCTGCTCAACTAGCTGAAACAACACTTCTCTTGTCTGACTCCTCTCAAAGATCTGGTGAAGCCTCTTCTTCATTGGATGAGGCCTTTGAAGCATATAGGTTGCTGAAGAAATGTAGCCCAGCAACTTCATTAGACTTGTGGGAAGCAACTCAGGATTGGGTGCACAGTGCTGAAAAGTATGGCCATTCCTCAGTATTAGAAGCTTACCAGACATCACTCAATACACTGGATAACTTCACCTCCTTTAACTCTTCATTGGACTCAAGACATGAGACAATGCAAGGAAGGGTGGCTGATCTTGCCAATGATGCATTCTCATGTGCTACAAGGCATGGGGACTTCCAGATGGCTATAGAACTCTTGGAACAAGGTCGAGGAATCTTGTGGAGTCAACTTGCTCGCTTTGACATTTCTGTAGCTGCATTGGAGACTCAGGGCAGCCGAGGACACGAGCTCGGGAGGAAATTCACACAGTTCAGTGTAGGTCTCAGGAAACATGCGCAAGGAAGCGGGGGAGACGGCACAGATCTTTACTGGCGGGTACAGGAGCAGTGGCGGTCTGTTGTGGAAGAGATCCGCGGTCTGGAAGGGTTCTCACGGTTCCTCTTACCTCCCCGATTCGAAGACCTCCAACAAGCTGCAGAATGTGGACCTGTCATCATTGTGAACGCAAGTAAATACACCTGCGACGCTCTCGTTATTCTTCGCGATCGCCCACCTGTGCACAAATCCCTCCCTTGTTCATTCGTCGATGTTGGTCAACTTCGCGCGCAATTGTCAGAGCTTACACAGGACGCACATGCATATGGAGATAACAGAGAGTCCTGGGTCAAGGAAATGTTGCGCGATCTGTGGTCTTGTGTGGTCGAACCCATCGCCTCTGTCCTCCAAAACGATGTCCAACTCCCACCGGGCTCGCGCATCTGGTGGTGTCCGACGTCAAGGTTTACGACTCTCCCCTTGCATGCTGCAGGTCCATATCGAAGAGGACAGAAGAACTTCATGGACATCTATGTCTCTTCATACGCTCCTTCCCTCTCGGGTCTCATTCGTACACGCGAGCGTGCTCGTTTGCAGGGAATGACCCGCGATGCTACGGGATCAACCAACAAGGTTTCGTTTGTGGCTGTCGGTCAGGCGCGACCGAGCGCGGACGTCAAGCTCGGCGAGCTCATTGAAGTGGAGCACGAAATCCGGAGGATTCGCAATGAAACAGACATGCCCCCAGACATTACATTCGAGACCGTCACCGACGAGGTGGCAACCATCGAAGGTGCAGTCCGGGCATTCCGGGATCACCGTTGGGTGCACGTTGCCTGTCATGGCGCGCAACACGCCACGAAGCCATTTGAATCGTGGTTCGCGATGGGCGACGGGAAACTCACGCTGATGCGCATCATCCAGGAGCGCTACACAAACTCTGAGTTTGCATTCTTGTCTGCGTGCCATACCGCGGTTGGTGATGCGTCGACGCCGGACGAGGTGCTCCATCTCGCGGCAGGGATGCAGTTCGCTGGATTCAATGGGGTGATTGGGACCTTGTGGCGGGTGGACGACGCTGTTGCGCATCGATTCGTCACCCGGTTCTACCAGGAGATGTTCAAACAGCCGACTGTTGATTTCGAGCATGCTGCCACTGCACTGAACACTACAGCACTGGAGACATCTGACGAAGTGTCATTGGAGAAGCGGATCGTGTTTGTGCATATCGGAATTTGAGGATTTCCAACGATACAGTAGTAGGTCTCTTCATTTTCTTACGGAAGTTGGCATACACTGATGCCATCTGTTCCTTTGAGGCCAATATTTTATGGTTATCTCTGTGCTGATTCTCTTGTACATGTGCTTTCATTTAATGCGCCAGCTATCTGTTCGTATTCGCAGGTTAACACACTTGATACTGTTGTACTGTTTGATGTGTTCTCAGTGCTTCTAAAGTCAACAATGTACTGGTACAACGTGGCGACGCAAGTCGGGGCAACTCACCCGGCAGTATGTAACAAGCGTAGCTAATCAATCCAATCTGTTACCTCGAAACAACTCTCAGTGATAGATTAAACTCACCTGAAGAGGCTGAATAACTGCCAGCTGGAATATGGCAGTATGTAATGAACCAGTCACTACATGAACCTCCATAGGAATGGAAATAGTAAACCTATCAAAACTTAAAGTCCGATATGCACAAACATGGTCCGCGTCTCCGACGACACTTCACTAGATGTCACCAGCGTTGTGGTATTCAGTACCACGGCGGTGCAGTCGAAATCAATAGCCAGCTGTTTGAACATCTCGTAGAACCGAGTGGAAAATAGTAGATGCGGTGATGAACGCCTTCTGATTCTAACACAGACAAACAACCACTTGGGATCTCGTTTCAAACTAGGCTTGATGAAATATTCCTGGAAGTGATGTCCAAGGACCCTGAGCACGTCAGGTATACATAAACGCAAAGGTCATGGCTGCGTACGGAAGCGATTACGGGTTTCACAACTCCCTGGGATTCGTGCCGATCACGATTAACGGTATGCACATACCCGGTCTCGTCCATGCTCACCGTTGATCGCCGACATTCATGGTCTGGGGCTCAGCAGGATGGACACGGCCGATGGGTCGTCGACATCTACCATGCTAACGTGCGCCCGGGGTAAGCCCTTCCTCCCCCCTCACAGATCAAGATTCTTCCTACTTGCAACAAACCAAAGTTTTTGACATCCACTTTTTGGACCTGTTCAACGTCAGTTTGAGTGGTCCTCTCTTTTGCTAGCGTACTCAGCCCCCTGGGGGTTTTGCAAAGGCCCAAATTATAAATGACAGTGCAAATCTAACATAGGATATAGACATGTCAGTCGTAACGCCTGGAACTAAAATGAGTATTTGCAGTGTGTACGTAACCGCCCCAAGTCCCCAAATTCATTTCTAGAACACAAAAAGAAGGAAAGCGAATGTTCAATTACAGTCGTCCACCGCCAGCGCCAGTGGCAGTAACTTCCTAAAGTTTGGCGTACCCAATCCAGTGACTAAAATTAAAAGCCTCCATCAGCCCAATCATACGACCCAAGGGGGAATATGCGTAACAGACGGCAACGTACCAGGATCCCAACCGACAGTGGCATTAAAGCCTTCCGTGCCACATCCAGGATTGTTACCTGACGTGATATCGTTCAACCCAGCGTAGCCCGTCTCATACAACCACGGGTTTA